>PVKP010000296.1:0-218753 GCA_004027715.1 Plecturocebus donacophilus | reverse complement strand
GACACAAACTCATCGTTTTTTATGGCTGCATAGTATTCCATGGTGTATATGTGCCACATTTTCCCTGTCCAGTCTATCATTGATGGGCATTTGGGTTGGTTCCAGGTCTTTGCTATTGTAAACAGTGCTGCAGTGAACATTCGTGTGCATGTGTCCTTATATTAGAACGATTTATAATCCTTTGGATATATACCCCGTAATGGGATTGCTGGGTCAAATGGAATTTCTATTTCTAGGTCCTTGAGGAATCGCCACACTGTCTTCCACAATGGTTGAACTAATTTACACTCCCAACAACAGTGTAAAAGTGTTCTTATGTCTCCACATCCTCTCCAGCGTCTATTGTCTCCAGATTTTTTAATGATTGCCATTCTAACTGACGTGAGATGACATCTCAATGTAGTTTTGATTTGCATTTCTCTAATGACCAGTGATGATGAGTATTTTTTCATGTTTGTTGGCCTCATGTATGTCTTCTTTTGTGTGTTTTTGTTTACTTTGTTGCTATTGGAATAACTTCTTAAGTTGGAAATTTAATTATTTTCATAGCTTCCATATTTTTCTTGATTGCTATTAACTTTGGTAAATATATGTATTTATGTATTCTATATATGCATGTATGTATGTACATTATATATATGAAAATTATGTATATTCATATTACATATACATAAATACATACAGATTTTATACATGTATTCAGAGTTTTAATATATATTTAGACAATGTGTATTCAGAATATATTTGTATATATTTAGATTTCATATATATAATTATGTTTGGCATGTTTATTCTGTTAGTTTTCTTCTGTTTTATGATTGCTTTGGGGAGGTGAAAGGTTTTTCATCAGTGGAAATGTTATGATTTTCATTTTTTTAAAAAGCTTTATATGAAGTTGCTTTGATATTTTTTCCACTCATAGGCGTTTGTGGAGAGGATTCCTAGTTCAAAAACCACTTCTCCATCAGCTTAGTAAAGCACAGTTTATTAAAAGGTGATGTTGGCATTGGTAAAAAGGGAGAGGTTGGTATGTTTTCTCTTTGTATCTGCAAATTAGGCACTTCTCCCTAGTCCTCCTTTCTCTGTTTGACACATCTCTGACAGGGACCACTCCTTGTCAATCTGAATCTTCCCAAGAAGCTGTGCTTCCTGGAAGCTACAAAATCCAGTGCTGCTCACTGTTAAATCATTACCCTGCAGCCACTCACAGCCCATCACTTAGCAGATTAGACTCAGTGTTGGAGTTTTCATAGAGTGATTGGTCTACACTTCATTTTAGTTTTTTTCATGGAATCTCTGAAGCCTCCCCTGTCCTCTTCTTCAAAGCTAATGGCTTGCAATGGTGATGGACACTGCTTTGGAATTTGGTATTTACTCCTTTGCTTTTAGGTAATTGAAACGTTTTGTATTCTCTACCCAAAGCAGTGAGGATGGTGAGGCCATGTGTGACTTAGACTCTTTTGTGACAGTAATATATTTTTCTGGGAAGATTTTTGATAAAATTCCTATCCAGGGAATTTCTGTTTTCCACTAAAAACAATAGCTCGTCCACTCCACCATCTCACAACATTTAATTCTGAAGGGTAGACATTTCCATTGCTATTCCTTGGTAGACATTCTGCCTTTTCTCATCGGTAGCTGCAGTTTTTTGATAATGTACCTATGAGTAAATTAGTTTTTGTCATGATGAGACTTTCTGTGCTTTTTCAAACAGAAGATTCACTCTTTTCTAAAAACAATCCTAGAAAAATACTAGTCATCATGTTTTCAAACATTACTTCTTCTGCATTACTTCATTATCTCTTTCTGTAACTTACTTGATACATGTTGGAACTTCAATTTCAATCCCAAATGTCCTTTTTTCCTTGCTAGAAACAATATTTCAATTTCTATTTTTGTGTACTTGGGACCATGGCCATGTCAGTAATGCAGAACCATGGGAAACCATTACATTTCTGTCAGCAGTTACACTAATTTATTATGAGGAATTCATAATGCAGGAAGATTAAGGGGTCACTTATTTCCAAAGTAATCATTTATATAAGATAATTTCAAGTGTTAGTGGCAAACACTGTATCAGCATTTCTTCAAATCATACTGCACATTACCTTCTTCAGCTATCCAGAAAATGACTCATTGAGAAAACAACAATTAATACTTTTCATAATCCAGATGACAATATCATGCAAAGTCAGAGATTTGGAGAAATAGTTTTGGATTGGAGACAGCAGATCTTATGTTTTCTCCTCACCCTGCTATTTCCTGCTTATATGGTCTTAACAAATACAATTAATTCTTTTCTTTGCTTTCTCCAGTTCCTGAGTGGGGACAATTATTTCAATTGAATAAATAACATAAGTGCCTGACACAGTGCCTGAAACAAAATATATTTGAATCTGAAAAAAATTAAATAATGGTCTTGTATGATTCTTGTATTATCTTTAACTCATCAAATTTTTAAAATCCCTATACTGTATTGATGATACTAGGATATGCAAACACTAGCAGTGTTAGAACTGTGGGAGTTTTGACACCATTGACTACAACACAGTCATTTCATGAGTGAAGAATATGAAACAAAGTTAGTGGTAGGGGAAAAAAAAGCAATGACAAATCCAGGTCTCCTGAGATCATCCTTCCTTGGCATTTTTTCCATTACCCTGTATTACCAGGCTGGCTGTGATGGTTAATACTGTCAACTTGATTGGATTGAAAGATGCAAAGTATTGATCCTGGGTGTGTCTGTAAGGGTGTTGCTAAAGTAAATTAACATTTGAGTCAGTGGGCTGGAAAAGGAAGACCCACCTTTAATCTGGGAGGGCACCATCTAATCAGCTGCCAATGTGGCAAGAATATAAAGCAGGCAGAAAAACCTGAAGAGACTAGACTGGCTTAACCTCCCAGCTTAAATCTTTCTCATGCTGAATGGTTCCTGCTCTTGAACATCAGACGTCAAGTTCTTCAGCTCTGGGATTCAACTGGCTTCCTTGCTCCTCAGCTTGCAGATGGCCTATAGTGAAACCTTATGATTGTGTGAGTTAATACTCCTTAATAAACTCTTATATACATATGATGAGATATACATATGTATGTGTGCTTATATATACATATATGTGTGTATAACTAATAGGATATATATCCTATTAGTTGTGTCCCTCTAGAAAACCCTGACTAATACAGATTTTGGTACCAGGAGTGGTTCTAGAGAAGCAGAATATTAAGGATGGAGCTCTTTCACTGTTTTTCGAGTTTCTGGGGTTGGCCACTTAAGATGATTAGACCCAAAAATGCTAAGGATTCCACTTCTAATAGATAGAGAGCACTGATAGTCCTTGATGTGAACTGTTCATAGTTATGTAAAATGAATGCATTTGACACTCCTGATTCACTACTCATGAGAAGCAAGGAGTTTAGTGACTCTATACATAAAACCTTTGACTATATGTGAGGAGCCAAGGAACATAATGAAGCTAGTTCACTGCTCCTAAGTTCACTGGACAATGTGATAAAAGAAAATGATCAACTAAGGGATTCTCTCAGCTTCAGAAACAGTTACTGATCTTCAAATCTGCTAAGATTGCCCTGAGTGAGAGTCTTATCCCCTGTAGAGAAAGAGCTGACATCCTGGAAAAAGAGACACAAACTCTTATCCTGCAAGTGGCTGACCTGCAATGAAAGGTGCATGCATATCCTCACCAGGTGTCTACTGTTAAAGTGAGGGCAATCATTGGAAAAGAATGGGACCCTGCAACTTGGATTGGGGACATGTGGGAGGACTCTGATGAAGCTGGGGACACTGAGTTTGTAAACTCTGATGAATCTTTTTTACCAGAAGGAATAGCTTCTCCATCCCTAGTAGTGGCAACATTCCCTCCCCGACCCATGCTACCATCAGCCTTTCCACCTTTACCTGAGAAGATAAACCCTCGGGTGCCTGAGGCAACAGTGATGGTCTCACCTGAGGCAGTTGCCAAGCAAGTTAATGTTGATAGTCCTCAGGAGCCACCCCCAACACCCCTGATTGCTTCTAGACCTAACACTAGACTAAAGTCCTGGTGGGCCCCTAGAGGTAAGGTTTAGAATGTGACCCATGAGGAGGTATGCTACACTTGAAAAGAACTGCTTGAGTTCTCTAGTTTATATAAACAGAAGCCTGGAGAACAGGCATGGAAATGGATATTAAGGATATGGGATAATGGTGGAAGGAAAATAGAATTGGATCAGCAGAATTTATTGATTTGGGCCTACTAATTAGGGACTCTGCATTTAATGTTGCAGCTCAGAGAGTTTAAAAAGGCTCCAATAGTTTATTTGCTTGATTAGTTGAAATATGAATTAAAAAATGACTCACTGTGAGTGAGCTAGAAATGTCTGGTCTCCCTTGGTTTAATGTAGAGGAAGAGATCCAAAGGCTAGGGAGATTGGGATGGTGGAGTGGATGAGTCACTTTAGACCTACTTGTGCCAGCTGGGAAGGTCCAGAAAATATTCCCTTGACCAGTGCCTTGTGAAATAGATTTGTGAGGGGAGCACTTGCATCTTTGAAGGGCCCTGTAATTGCTTTTCTCTGTATGCCAGATCTAAGAGAGGGAACCGCAGTCACTCAACTACAAAATTTAAATACAATGGAAATAATTAAATCCTGAGGTGCCAGGGAACAAATGGCAGCACTCAACCATTGAAGGCAAGGTGGGCATAGCTACCATAATGGACAGCAGAGGCAAAGAAGGCAAAGCAGCAATCAGAATAGTCTGACTCATGTTGAGCTCTGACACTGGCTAATGAATGACGGTGTTCCTAGAACTGAAATTGATAGGAAGCCTACTGCATTCCTACTTAATTTATGGAAACAGAACACTTTCAGGTTGAATGGACAAAAGACTAATTTGAATTATAAAAACAGCAAATCATAGCCTCTCAATCAGTTTCCAGACTTGAGGCAGTTTACAGACCCAGAACCCCTTGAATGAAGCGGAGGTCAAATCTCTTTGAGGAAGGACTCCACTACACTACTGACATTTTATGCTGTTAAGCTTTCTCCCATATTTCCCCAAAGAGAGCATCAGTCTTTTACCAGGGTAACTTCATTGGGTAAAATGAAATAATCAGACTTTTGGGGGACTACTGAACACTGGCTCTGAGCTGATGTTGACTCCAAAGGACCCAAAAAGTCACTGTGGCCCTCCAGTTAAAGTAGGGGCTATGGTGGTGAAGTAATTAATGGAGTTTTAGCTCAGGTCCAACTTACAGTGGGTCCAGTGGGTCTTCAGACTCATCCTGTGGTCATTTCCCCAGTGCCAGAATGCTTAATTGGCATAGTCATACTTAGCAGCTGGCAGAACCCCCACACTGGCCCAGAATAGGTACTTGCCTTAAAAACCTAGTGTTTCAGACTAGGCGCAGTTGCTTACACCTGTAATCCCAGCACTTTGGGAGGCCGAGGTGGGTGGATCACTTGAGGTCAGGAGTTTGAGACCAGCCTGGCCAACATGGTGAAACCCTGTTTCTACTAAAAATACAAAAATCAGCTGGGCGTGGTGTCACATACCTATAATCCCAGCTACTGAGTAGGCTGATGCAGGAGAATCACTTTAACTCAGGAGGCGGAGGTTGCAGTGAGCCAAGATCACACCACTGCACTGCACTCCAGTCTGGGCAACAGAGTGAGACTCCATCTCAAAAAAAAAAAAAACCCACAAAACCTAGTGTTTCAAAGTGGTTTTGCATGTGTTCTATATATCAAATGGGTTTAATTCTTCTGTTATCCTAATTTGCTTTATGAAATTCATATAGGAAACACCTATAAATGCTTAGTTGGTCCCCAAATAAAAATATGCAAAATTAGGAAGTATTCATCCTCAGTAGCAAGAGATGCCTATCTAAATTCAACAAGAAAGAAAAGCCAGCAGATCTCCATTACATTTAAGATGCAATATATTTCTTTTTAATTTTATTGTATTGAACTCACTGTTGCTGTCAATATCCTACTTTACTTTGAAACAGCAGCATTATTTTAAAAATATCACAGATTCTACTAGAGTTTTCAAGCTAGAATGTGGTGTAGGCAAGGACATGAAATGAGAATAGCTCTGTTCTTCTTTGCCAGAACATTTCTAATTTTTATTATTATTATTCCTTTTCCTGGTTTAGAATCTCTTGTGCAGTTCTCTTCTCATTCCAAAACGGATACTTCACAAATAGAAAATTAATGGGCAATAGATAAGAACCTGGTAATTTTGTGACGGTTAGGTGTAATATTAGAAGCCTGTAATTTAAAGCAATCACTAACTAAGCTTTCTGATTCATTAAGGACAGGAATAAAAAAGAATGCATATGTGCTGATGAAATCCTTTTTAGTCCTCATTTGCTGTTATCAATAGACAGATTTCTGTTGTAAATATATGCCTTAACTATTAAAATATGCATGCATATTAGGCTAAGAATTAGTCATTAGTATAAAACTAGAACATACAGACAGCAAAATGCTACAACTTTGTAACGTAATTATAATATTGTCACAAAAGTTCCATGGGATGTTAGATTTTTCTGATCAGAAATGGTCCCAAAAAGCTGTTTTGTTTGACCTTCATATGCACTATACCTAATTCATTTTGTAGCAGGATCTTGTCTCTGACCTCTGCTATAAAATATTTCTTTTATTCTCAATTCTGCAGGATGAAGAGCATTTAACAGAAGCTCTGGGGAAACGATCTTAAACTAATCCTGTCTTCCACAAGCCAGGCCAGCAGGCTATAGCACAGAATGCCAATATACTAGTTTATAATGATAATAAAGCAGACAATTTTTAAACGACCAGCATACCTGTGCTTTATCTCCAAGGAACCCTATGTCTCTGAAACAGACAAGAGACAGAATTGAGCATATTACTCAATGTACACAAATGATTATTAACAAATATTGTGTTTTTGAAATGATAAATAAAAATATGTGTATATCTTTAAGGGGCATTTTTAAACATACTTATAAAACCATTGCTGTATAAAAAGAGAAATTGTAAGATATATTGGTATTAAAGTTCATAATTAGACACACACTGAAATGTCAACAGCAGACTCTTGTTAAAAAAAATAGCTTCATTAAAAAGAAAATATCTGAAAATTAAATGAAAAGAAGTTGCTTAGTAAATTGTATGGAATCCCAGTAAATATCAACCTAAAGCAAAATAAGTATATATATACAGTATTTTTCCTTTTATTTTTCCTATTTCTCCAACATCTCTGCCACCAAAGCCATGTAGGACACTGTATTTTGAAAATTTTGACACATAACTACAACAGCATGTTTTCCTTAAATATGAGTATTCGTGGTATCTTACTGACATATTACCATCAGAAAAGTCCCTGAGCAACCAAGAAGTTGAATCAAAAGTCATTTAAAAACAGAAATTATTACTCTGGAAAAATAGCAATTGCCTAGAACACAATGACATACAATTCATTGAATATCTTTGCTTCACTGATTTGAAGCACTATTTGAATATATATTTCATTCTCTTATCTGTCTAAATCTTCATGAACCCATAGTGTTTTGGATATGTATATTCCTAGTGCATCTTCAGGACTGTGTAGGAACAGGGCTATCTTACAGCTGCACTAGGGCAGCTTTATGAGTACTCCTGGAGTACCTAGACATCTGGTCCTGACCCTTGGCCAAAACAAGGATGAGCTGGGAGGGCTAATGAGTTATAATGTGCTGTTCAAAGTTTGAGATTTTCCTGGAGATGTGCAGTGTTGGCTTGTTTATCTCATTTAGGAATAAATTGATAAATGGTTTTCACCTGCTTTAATTGGTCACCCACTCTAGCATTAGCTGCATGTCCAGCAGGAAGGATGCCTGAGGATTCTTCTGCCTGAACTCCCTGGTGTCTACTTCTAGGCTATACATATTGCATTGGGCTCTATTTCTC
This sequence comes from Plecturocebus donacophilus, assembly GCA_004027715.1. Lineage (NCBI taxonomy): Eukaryota > Metazoa > Chordata > Mammalia > Primates > Pitheciidae > Plecturocebus > Plecturocebus donacophilus. The sequence goes on along the minus strand of PVKP010000296.1, from coordinate 210,827 downwards.
AGTAGTTTGTGAAGGAAATCCTGTGAAAATGAGAAGGGATGGTGTCTTGGGGGGCAGATGTACCTTTCTCCTGTTTGTTGCAACCTTTATCAGTATGCATGCGAGTGCTCCCCTGGGTTTTGTGTATTCTTTCAATTATCCTATCCTGCATACCTCATGTCATGTTTTATAAGGCTGTGGCTCCATTATTAATTTACAACAAAGAGCTTTCTTCTCATGCACTTCTACATTATGTAATTCAGAACAGACTGGTCAAGTTGTGAAAGAAAAAGCATTAAGGCTTTGTTTGGAATTTTGCTAAATATATAGATACAATTATTGAGTCAGAATCAACAGCTTTACATTTCTTCCCTCCTTGCATGCCTTTCAATTCAAAGGAGGCTGAGCGCATATACAAGCATGAAAGAGAAAAGCAATGCAACAATTCAAGTAAGAATATGGAGAGGGAAAATACTGGCAGTTATAAAGACTGGAAATTTTAAGAAGAAATTGAAACCATAAATAGACCAACAATGATTTTCAGAATCAAATCAGTAATTTAAAAACCTACCAACAAAGAAAGACCTGGACCAGAAAGACTCACAGCCAAATTCTCCCAGACATACAAAGCACTGTTACCAATCCTGCCGAAAGTATTACCAAAAATCGAAGAGAAGGGACTCTTTCCTAACTCATTTTATGAGGTCATTTTCATTCAGATACCAAAACCTGGCAAAAGCACAATGAAAAAGAAAACTTCAGACCAATATCCCTGACGAACACAGATGTAAATTCTCAACAAAATACTAGCAGACTAAACCCAGCAAGCAGCACATCAAAAGGCTAATCCACCATGATCAAGTAGGCTTTATACCCGGGATGCAAGGCTGCTTCAATATACAAAAATCAGTAAATGTGATTCATCATATAAACAGAACTAAAACCAAAAACTACATGATCATCTCAATAGATGGAGAAAAGGCTTTCAATAAAATTCAGTGTCTCTTCATGCTAAAAACCCTCAACAAACTAGGCATTGAAGGAACATACCTCAAAATGGCAAGCATCCTCTATGACAAACCCACAGACAACATCATACTTAGTGGGAAAAAGCGGGAAGCATTCCCCTTAAGAACCGGAACAAGACAAGGATATCTCCTCTTGAAACTCTCAACCAGCATAGTACTGAAAGTCCTAACCAGAGCAATCAGGCAAGAGAAAGAAAGAAAAGGCACCCAAATAGGAAGAAAGGAAGTCAAGCCATTTCATAAGATTTCATAGGTAGAAAACCCCTGAGTCTCTGTCCAAAAGTTCCTGGACCTAATAAACAACCTGAGTAAATTTTCAGGATACAAAAATGAATGTAAAAATATAGTAGCATTTCTGTACACCAACAACATTCAAGCTTATGACCAAATCAAGAATGCATTTCCATTCACAATAACCAGAAGAAGAATAAAATACCTAAAAATACAGCCGACCAGGAAGGTAGTTTTTAAAAAAGTCTCTACAGTAAGAATTATAACACTGCTGAAATAAATCTGATGCAACACAAACAAATGGGAAAGCATTCCATACTCATGGATAGAAGAATTAATATCGTAAAAGTGGCTGTACTGCCCAAAGCAATTTGCAGATTCAATGCTATTCCTCTCAAACCACCAATGTCATTTTTCATAGAACTAGAAACAACTATTCTAAAAGTGATATGGAACCAAAACAGAGCCTGAATAGCCAAAGCAATCCTAAGCAAAAAGAAGAAAGCCAGAGGAATTACGCTACCTGATTTCCAACTATGCTACATGGCTACAGTAACTAAAATAGCATGCAACTGGTAAAAAAACAAACACATAGATTAATGTAATAGATTTGAGAAACCAGAGATAAATCCACACACCTACAACCAGCTGATCTTCGACAAGGCAGACAAAAATAAGCAATGGGAAAATGACTCCCTATTCAATAAATGGTGTTGGGAGAATAGGCTAGCCATATACAGAAGATGGAAACGGGACTCCTTCCTTTCACTACATACAAAATTCACTCAAGATGGATTAAAGACTTAAATGTAAACCTAATACTATAAAAACCTGGAAGAAACTCTAGGAAATACCATTCTGAACATAAAATCATAAGCAATGATTTTATGACTAAGTCCCCAAAAGCAACTATGACAAAAACAAAAATTTTCAAGTGAGACCTAAACCAAAGAGCTTCTGCACAACAGAAGAAACAATCAACAGAGTAAATGAACAACCTACAGAACAGGATTAAACATTCACAAACTATACATCCAACAAATACATCTGTAAGAAACTTAAATCAACAAACAAAATATAAACAATCCCATTTTTAAAAATGGGCAAAGAACATAAATAGACCTCTCAAAAGAAGACATATATGCATCCAATAAGCATGTGAAAAACTGCCCAACATCACTAGTCACTAGAGAAATGTAAATCAAAATCATAGTGAAGTACTATCTCACAGCAGTCAGAATGGCTATTATTAAAAAGTCAAAAATAACAGATGTCAACAAAGTTGCAGAGAAAAGGGAACACATACACTGCCCTTATATGTTCACTGCAACACTATTCATAACAGCAAAGATGTGGGATCAGCCAAGATCCCCATCAACAGTGGACTGGATAAAGACAATGTCATATTTATGCACCATGGAATACTATACAGCCATAAAAAGAATAAAACTATGTTCTTTGCAGCAACATGGATGCAGCTGGAGGTCATTAACCTAAGCAAATTAAAGCAGGAACAGAAAAACAAATACCACATGTTCTCACTTATAAGTAGTAACTATAGTTTCCCCCATACTGTTCTCATGATAGTGAGTGAGTTTTCATGAGATCTAAGGGTTCCGTATAGAACCACCACCTCTCTCCCTTGACACATGGGGATTACAGATACCTCCATCCACATATGGGGATACAATTTGAGATGAGATTTGGATGGGGACACAGAGCCAAACCATATCGATTAGAATACACACACCTTGACAGATAATAGCTACTGAAACTGCATATCTAAGCGATTTTGAATATGCACGTATCCAAAGGCTAGAGATATTCTTTTAGTCTATAAGGGCCCTGAAGCTTCAGTGCATTGAGCAAGTATGGGGTGGCAGAGAGAAAGATCAGGAGAACATGCAAGAGACTGAACTGGACAAGAAGCGATGCTTTCCTTGCATCTGTCAGGCAGAAACTGAAGAAAAACAATGCCTCATGCATTGTTATTAGGAGCAGTTGCACTCAAGTGTATCTAACATCTGTAAAGAGACACCTCTGTCATTCTTAATCTAGAAAGCAGGTTGTATCATGTTCAATAAGTGCTTTCTTTTCTTCAGGGGAAATCAGGCCTCTTCACATTTTTTAAACGGTCTGGAATGGGTAGCCTCCACCTGTATAATTACAGTCAAATGGTCAAAACTGTAGTGTCTCTGTTGGGTAAGTCCAAGTTTTTTTAGACAGTTGCTCTATTCAGCCTAGATTGAATATCCCTAGCTAAAACCTTTACTGCTTAAAGATGTAAACAAGCACCAGCCACAGGCAAAGGGAAGCTGCTTTGTGACTCAGAAAACTGGTCCAAGTGTTCTCATCTCTGCTTCTGGAATCCAGATTTCTCGGGTTTAGAGAAGTCCTAATTAGCTGCAGTTAATAACATTTACACAAATCTCCACTGCTGCATAAGCCTCTTACAGCCTGAGGACAGAACATAATCTTATGTAATCACTAATCTTATCCTACGATGGGCCTCCATCTCATTAGATGCAATTGCCCCGTATTCGTGGCCTGGCAGAAGGCAAGCGCCTGCTCTGTGTGAAGATTCCAGCCAGAGCCTGAATTATGTGAGCTGGTGGAAAGATGCTTTGGGAGAACAACAGAGAGAAACACTTCTATAATTCTCTCCCAGACTCAGTCACACAGGCCAGGATTATTTATTGAGAAGTAAGATTTGGACCCATTTTCCCCTTGACTTACTTGTAACTATTCTGGACTTCAGAATTCTGTCTACACCTTACTGGACATCTCCACTTCCTGTGATCCATCACCTGTGTCATCAGGATTCCGTGGCTTTGCCACTGTATGGGGAGCTTGGGCTGAGGCATGACTAGGATTCTGATCTCTGGCACTGAATATGTGCAGGTGTTCCAGCCATAGCCTCCAGCTTAGAGGAATGCATCCACAGGTTACCAAGCCCTAGCACTTTCCATTCTGTAGACTCTAAGGGCTACAGACAAGGAGGTACACGTTGACAGAAGTATTTTCCATCATTATGAATATCATAAGATATTTTTGGCATTCACTTTTATTCCAAAAGAGAATCTCGTTAAAACATTTCTTTCATTTATTTAATGAAGTCAAAAAGAAAAGCAGAATGGGCCTCATTTTTTAGATAAATTTATACATCAAATAGTCAGAGCATTAGAAAGAGCCTTACTCTATTCAGTCCCCTTGCAGTCATGGGAGCTCCAAGGCAGGCTCAATGACCCCACCCAGCGTCTCCGCATTGTGGCAGAAGTAATGGCGTGTCACTTCTGAAATTAGGTTATAGAAGACATTGTGCTTCCATCTTCTCTCTCTTTCTCTCTCTCTCAGGCACACACATGCACACGCACACACACATACACACACACACACATCTTTTCTCAGATCACTCATTCTAGGGGAACTCAGATGCCAGGTGATGAGCAGACCCAGCCCCATGGAGAGGCCCACATGGTAAGGAACCGTGGCTCCTGCCAGTAGCCCCAGATCTTCCAGCCCCATCAGGTTTTCAGGTGACTGGAGTCTCAGCCAACAGCTTGTCTGCTCATGAGAAACTGAGCTAGAAGAGCCAGCTATGCCCAGAACCCCACTGCCGCAAAGCGTGTGAGATAATTCAAAGGTATTGTCTTCAGCTACCAGGTTTTGGAGCAATGAGGTAGCAACAGACACCTCATTTACCAGGCTTCATCACACCCCACATCATGTGGCATTTGGCCATTAACTTTGCCATTTTGATCTCCTTAACTCATTTTTCCCTTTTCAAATCCAAGAGTTCTGGGGACTAAAGCATTAAGCAATATTAACTGTTGGTATTCTCCAGGTGCCTAAGATTACCTGGCAAAATATATTGAATTGCCATATTAAATTTTTCTCTATAATTTATGTTTCTATAAATAGGATGCTTTGCTTTTCAAAACAATCCAGTATTTGAACAGGTTTTAGTTAAGCACACCGGAACAGAATCAAAAAGACTGAAATTCTGCTACTTAAATATAATTCCAGAAACAGTAATTCCTAGATTGAGGATGATATGGAATTAGACTTAAGACTTAAGGAGAACTGCATACTTAATTGTAGCTTATTCCTCTTGCGTAGAAACTACTAGTTAAGAGCCTTCCCCCAGGAGCCTGCATCTCACTAAACTTATTAGTTAAGCTTATTTCTATCTTTGATATTCTCTTCTGTGAAAACTAAACTTATCAGCCAAGATCCGAGAATTGGGGATGAAGTAAAACCAGGATTAAATCTTTGGTCAAGAGCTAACTTTCCTTCTCCCTCTTAAGAATATAAAATAAAATAAAATCTAGCCAAAATGCTTAAAATTAACCCTGTGCCGTAAGATGTGGAGTGTTGGCCTGCTACGGCTAGAATGGCCCCCATGTGACCCACGTGGGGCCGCTTGCCCCTGCAGGGTCTGTGCGCCAGCTTCTCATTCACTGTTGCTCCTACATGATGCCATGTGAATGTTCTAATTATAAAATCTATGTAGGTCAGCGTGCGTTAAAACCCTTGTCTTTCTGGCTGGCCAGAATATTCATTCTGTTACAGCAAAGAGATCAGACTAATTTGACAAGACTTACTTTTCACAAAACTGTAACATTTTTGGAGGCTTTTATAGTCAATACTAATGTTTACAGACAACATTTTATCAATTTTTAACATTATAAATACATAAAGTCTAAGCTAGCAAAAGGTGGAGCAAAGATGGTGCTTTTATGGAATGAATATAATGACCACATGATCATTAAAAATTTTTCACTTTTATGCCTGGATGAGAAACAAAAGTTATTTTATATACAGATGATAGAGTTTTCTCCTCAAAGTGTGATGAGCTATATTGGAATCGCCAGCATCATATGCTTTTTAAGAGAAAAAAAAAAAACCCAGCAAGAACGTGTTTCTCTAGGCCCCTTTGTTTTCTATGGTGACTAACAATTTCATCTTCAGAAAGTGCCTGTAATAGTCTATACTATTTCAGAACCTCAGCACATGCTAACTTCAGTTGCTTCTTAAACAATGTGGAGTTAGGGATGCAACCTCTCACATGCTGTCAAAAATTCATCTATAAGTTTTGATTCCCCCAAAACTCAACTATGAATAGCCTACTGTTGACTGGAAGCCTTGCCTGTGACATAAACAGTAAATTAGTACATATTTTGCATGTTACATGTAGTTTATACTATGTTCTTACAATACACTGGAGTAAAGAACAGGTTTTTAAAGTCATAAGGAAGAGAAAATGTATTTGCGATTCATGACGTGAAGGTGGATCATCATGAAGGTCTTTAACCTTTTCACCCTCACAGTGAGTAGGCTGAAGAGGAGGAGGTGGTCTTGCCGTCAGGAGTGGTAGGGGCAGAAGACACTCTGCATGTACCTGCGCCTGTGCAGTTCAAACCTGTGTTGTTCAAGTGTCAGGTGTATTTTAAAGCTACTAAAAAAAAAACTTGTGAGATGCTGGCTCTGTGGCCACTGTGCCATTTGCTATACAAAGCAATCTCAGTCTGTATGTTACAGTTGTTTATTCTAATGTTCTTTATTTAAAAGTGGATAATCTCAGGATCCTTTTAGAAATGCAACAATTGAATAAACTGCAACTACTCCTTCATATCTTAGGACTCTCTGCATCTTTGAGTCCCTGTGGCTTCACATCGACCAAATTTTGCCACACTCATGCCACCAATCTCTGCTTCATTTCAGAAACTCACTGAGTTAGTGGCATGATTATCAGCTTTGGTGAGCGGGTGGGGAAATGAAGATGGTCATGCATGTAATGTATCAATTAAGAGACCATCAGATAGTGTGTACTTAGGACATGATAGCTAAGAAATGCAAAAACAATACATTCACAGAGAAAGTTGGAAATGGAAAGGAAAAATCATATACGGTAGGTCCTCAAATAATGCCATCTCTTCAACATCCCTTTGCTATACCCTTGATGATAAAAGAAGTCGCTTCTTGGCTGGGGCCACTGTGGAGGGGACTCATTCTCCCCAGGTCTGCCTGGGATTTCCTCCAGGCACTCTGGTTTCCTTCCACATCCCAAAGATGTGCCCTTTAGATGAACTGGCATATCTACGTGGTCCCAGTCGGGGTGGGGGTTGGGGGGTGGGGGTGAGTGGCTCTATGCTGCTGGGGTAAGTTCTGGCCACCTATGACCCTGAATTGAAATAAGAGGGTTGGAAAATGAATGGATGAATGAGTGAATGAAGACCAACTACTGTCCATGAAAATTGGTAAAGTGTATGATAACCGTACAGAGGCATGGCAATAAATGATCACGTGGTGATCCTATCGTGTTTGTGATTGCTAGTTTTTGAACTGTGTGGTGGTGAGAGGTGCTTCTTAGGAACATTTAATTCTTTGATTTACTCCACCACCACTGCAACCACAGTCACTCACTGCTCCACAGAAAATGAGGTAAATACGTATCTTTTTTTTATCAGTCTTTCTTAAATGTATGCGTAGCTTACAGGTATGTTAATGTCTAACACTGGAAGTGTTTGGGGTTTTACTTAGAAGCTTGGTGAGGTTTTGTACCCAGAAATATGCTGTAGAAATTTAATTCTTGATGATAAAAATTAGTCTGTGGTAAATTGGTTTGCTTTATGTGGTTTTGCTGAAAGTTGCAGTTCCAAGAAACTATGACAGCATTAAATGAGGACTTACTACATGTACTTACTGTTTTCCTAAGGTAAATGATAGTGTATTTTTGGACCTATTATCAACTGGCTTTGGTGTCTTAGAAAACTCACTTCACGTCACTGAAACCATCTTCCTCATTTTGGCAGTGCTGTCAGTCAATTTGCTCTCTAAAGCATGTGTGGTTCTAATGGTTGCTACAGACAGGTCTGAGAGCTGACAAATGATGGATAATATATCCCTGGACCATTTATAGAAGAAAACAGCAGTGAATCCCCTTTTCTCCCACTTTTTAATGCTCCCTACTTCATACGCTGCAGTTTCCATAAGATCTACCTCACTGGCCCAGAAATAAGCTTGGCCCACCATGACATTACTAATATTAAAACAGGCTCTCTTCCGATTAGCATAGCACATTGACAAAGCATTTGTGGGGCTGCTCTGTGGTGTTACATCAAAAATCCTATCTATGCAACTTTGCAAACTGCAGATTGACAAGACACTTTGTCTAACAGATTCCTTATTTGTGTCCAGGAGCAGTCGGCTGATAAGGCACATTGTCAAAGCTCCATTGAAACGCCTCAGGCTCCTCGAAATGGACTGCTTTTATTCCTTTATGGAGCACCGCACACAGATGAGTAATGAGTGACCTGAAGCAAACAAAGTGAGGTCATGTTGGCAGCAACCTGGATCTGTTAACCAGCTGCTAAAACCGTGGGTTGCATGTCACTCCTAGCACCAAGCAAATCGGATGGAGCTCTTGGCTGTGCATCATCTGGAGGCTTCAAATGATGGGTGATTACAGGAGCACAATGCCATGCTCTGCTGTGTTCAGCCTCTACAGGTCCTCCATCACCACACAATTCAGAAAGTCTTTTGCATAAAGACCTACATGTGAAGATGATGTTGGGAATGTTGTGGTTGGGGACACAAAAAGATGAAACGGGCCGGGTGCTGTGGCTCATACCTATAATCCTAGCACTTTGGGAGGCTGAGGCAGGTAGATCACCTGAGGTCAGGAGTGTGAGACCAGCCTGGCCAACGGGCAAAACCCTGTCTCTACTAAAAATACAAAAATTAGCAGGGTGTGGTGGTGCACGCCTGCAGTTCTAGCTCCTTGGGAGGCTGAGGCAGGAGAATCTCTTGAACCCAGGAGGTGGAGGTTGCAGTGAGCCCAGAACATACTGCTGCTCTCCAGCCTGGGTGATAGAGCAAGACCTTGCCTAAAAAAAAAAAAAAAAAAAAAAAGATGAAATGTGAAATGGAAACCATCATCTGTCAATTGGAAAGTTCAGAGAATTATGGGTTTTTAAGTGAAAAATATCTCGCCTGATGAATCTGGACACAATCCAGATTCAAAGGATGCTCACCAGACAATGTGGCCCAGAATCTTTAGGGCATGGCACAGGACAAGCTCCCTGGTTAGTGTGCTAATCTGCAGGTCTGGTAACAGAGTCTTAGAGAAGAGGATGTGTGAGTTCCCAAGATGTTTTTCACCTAATAATTATTAATCAAGTAGCAGAGGTAAAGCCACAATGAGGGTTTCCTGATTCTCAAACAAGTGGCTCTCGCTATTTTCTAGGAAACAAAGTGAACTGAAAGCCATGTGAGCCAACTACTCTCTCCTAGATATTCTAAAACATATTCCTAGACTGCAAAAATCCAGCAAAATACTGAATACCAATATCAAACTTTTTCACCATAGAATTACTCATACAGAATTCTTTTTATGACGTAAGTTTATTGATTATTTTTTAAAGTAAACAACTTGGTGGAAACTATTGCACTTCTAGGGGTCCTAGTAAGCAGACATCTATTCCCAGTGCAAGATCTGAGCCAATTGAGAAATAAACAAGCAAATAGCTGAAAATCCAACATACCATCTTTTAATTGATAAAATAATATTAAAGACTCTTCAAGCCGTAGAATTACTAAGACTAATTCACAGAATCCAGAGAGGAACCTGAACAGCCACAGGCAGGAATGACCTGGAAGCCTTTCCCGTTATTTTTTGTTGCAATTGGCGTTCCTCTGCAAGGGCTAGCAACTTAGAGGAGTAAAGGAAGGAGTGTGTCCAGCAGGCTGCTCACTCCCAAGGAGGAAACTACGCCTTCCATTCCAAGTTCTGCCTTCCACCAAATTGCAAGGCAACTAAGGGCATGGGGAGACCAGGAGTGTTTCTGTGATAAAGCGTCCCCCACATGGAGCGAAACTCAGAAGCAGAAGAGAAATATTCCTTGTAACAAAACTCCGTTGCTATCATAAGAATAATGTTGAGAACTTTGTTCATTGCATTATGTAGAATATACTTTTTTATGAAAATATCTGGAGTACATTTTTACCTATTAGCTCCAGATCAGTTTAAATTATAAATAATATGCACATATATATCAAAAAAGAGAGAGAATGAGAATTTGTCATATGAGCTGCCAGAATGTCTTGAAACTCACTCATAAAATTTATTTGAGCCTTAATAAATACATTTTTTCACTTCTTTCGTGTCCGCAATGTGTTTCTATTTTCTTCCTCTTGCCATTTCTTCCTTCTGTTCTTCTTCTTCGTCATCATCAAATCACTTAATATTCTCAAAAATTATCTATCCTTGACAGCTACTCGAAACGTTTTTAGTGACAAGGTGAAATAAAAAATAAATAGATACTGAATTTGCCTTCTAAAGCATCTCTACCCTGACCAATGATCCAGCAAAGAACCATTTTCTAAGTGCTTGGGCACACGACAAAAGCATTGCATCTTAAGAGCACTGATTTTCATTAAAAATCAACGCAAACACAGAACCTTTTTTTCTGTAGTGAAATCATCATTGCACAAGGTAACCACTCTCCTCTCTTCATGTCCAAGATGTATGAGTCTGATATATCTTTCCCCAGCTCAGATGCCAATAAAGAACTTGTGCCTGGTATTCACAGGCAGCACGACACAGCATGTCCTCCACAGAACTGACTGCTTCCCCCTAAATCTCTTCCCACAAAACTCCCTTTTCAATGATCATGAAATAGTCCTGCCATGCACCCTACAGAGAAACTTGGGCAGCTGTCCCAGAATTTTCATGATCCCTCCATCCCTGAATGCCGTAAATAAGCATAAGTAAACAGCTGTATCAACACAACTTATGTAACTTTTCAAAAATAAAAATGACAAGCTCTCCTCCTCTGCATTTTAAGTAAGACTCTCCTAAGATGAATCCAGGAGAGAGCATTTTTCAATGGTCACCTGAAGTTTTTGATGCAATTGACCTAGGACCATGTCTGGGAATCACTGCCTTAGGCATCGAGGTTGTTATTTTTAATTAAAATTTAATACAGGCTTCTTAGTATTTTTCATGTACATAATATTGCATATTACCTGCAAATAAACAGCTGTTTTCATTTCTTCACAATCTATATGATTTTATTTCTTTTTCTTGCCTTATTGTATTTAGCAAGATCTCAAGAAAGAAAGCCAATCTACGAAAATCAAATATATTTCTGTATTTCACTAATAAATAGGAAATTTCAGTTTGAAAAAAAATGGCATTTACAATAAATTCCAAAACATGAAATACTTAGGGACAAATTTATGAAAATATATGTAGGACCTATACAATAAAAACTATATAACACTGATAAGAGTAATTAAAGAACTAAGTACAGAAGAAATATTCCATATTAATGGGTTGGAAGCATCAATATTATTAAGTGAACAGTTCTCCCCAAGATGCAATATGAATTCAATATAATTAAAAACAATATCTCAGCAGATATCTGCATAGAAATGGACAAGCTGATTCTAAAATTTGCTGAAATACAAGGGGCTTCCAATAGCCAAAGCAATTGTGTAAAATAACAAAATTGGAGTACTCACACAAACTAATTTTGAGACTTACATAAAACTAGAGTTATAAGAAAGTGTGATATTAATATAAAGGTAGATCAATGGAATGGAATAGAGTATAGACAATAGATATTCAAGAACGGCACCATGGCTATTCCATGGAAAAGTACAGTCTCTTCAACACATGGTGCTAGAATGATTGGACATCCACAGACCAAACAAAAATTAAACACCTTAAAAAAGACCTCAGTCCTTGCCTCTCACTGTCCCATGATTAACTCAAATGAGTGATCAATCCAATGTAAAATGGAACTATAAAACATCTGGAGAAAAAAATTAGATTAGGCAAAACTTTCTTAGATAACACAAAAAAAGAACAAATAAAAAAAGAAAGAAAATGGATAACTGAAAAAGTTTGCTCTTCATAAGACACTCTTAAGAAAATAAACAAGCCACAAATGGGAAGAAAATATTTTCAAAACCTGTATCTAGTAAAGGACTTATATCCAAAATATTTTTTAAAGTGTTACAAAAATTCCATAATAAGAAAATAAAACACCCAATACAAAATAAGCTGAAGATCTTAGTAGGCATTTCGCTAAATAAGAGATACATGAAGAGGGCAAATAAGCACATGAAAAGACGTTCAACATCATTAGCCATTAGTTAAATCTAATTTTGGCTCAAGAGTGCTGTAGCTATTCAGGATCTTTAGTGGTTCCATATAAATATTAGGATTTTTTTTCCAATTTCTTATTTTTTTATTATTATACTTTAAGTTCTGGGATACATGTGCAGAACATGCAGGTTTGTTACATAGGTGTACATGTGCTATGGTGGTTTGCTGCACCCATCAACCCATCATCTACATTAGGCATTTCTCCTAGTGCTATTCCTTCCCTAACCTCCCACCCCTGACAGAACCCAGTGTGTGATATTCCCCTCCCTGTGTCCCTGTGTTCTCACTGTTCAACTCCCACTTATGAGTGAGAACATACAATGTTTGGTTTTCTGTTCTGTGTTAGTTTGCTGAGAATGATGGTTTCTAGTTTCATCCATGTCCCTGCAAAGGACATGAACTCATCATTTTATGGCTGCATAGTATTCCATAGTGTATATGTGCTACATTTTCTTTATCCAGTCTATCATTGAGGGGCATTTGGGTTGGTTCCAAGTCTTTGCTTTTGTGAATAGTGCTGCAATAAAATTTTTTCCAATTTCTGTAAAAAATTTCATTAGAATTTTTTATGAATGTTGCATTGAATGTATAAATCTCTTTAAGTAATGTGAACATTTAAACAATATTAACTCTTCTAATGAACACTGAATTTCTGTCTCTTCAGTTGCTTTCATCAGTGTTTTATAGTTTATAGTATATAAATCTTTCAACTCATTGGTTACATTTATTCTTAAGTATTTTATATTATTTTTCTGACACTATTGTAAATGGGATAGTATTCTTGATTTCTTTTTTGGATAGTCTGTTATCAGTGTATAGAAATGCTACTGACTTCCATAGGTTGATTTTACATTCTGTAACGTTTGTGAATTTGCTTATTAGTTATAACAGGCTTTAGTGGAGTCTTTCAGGTTTTCTATACATAAGATTATGTTGTCTGCAAACATAGAAAATTAATTACTTTCCAATGTGGATGACTTTTATTTCTTTTTCTTGCCTAATTGTTCTAGCTGGAACTTCTAGCACTATGTTGAGTAGAAGTGGAGAGAGTGAACATTATTGTCTTATTCCTGATCTTCAAGGAAAAGCTTCCAACTTTTCACTATTGAGCATCATGTTAGCTGTGGACCTATAATATATGGCTTCTATTGTGTGAGCACATTTCTTCTATACCTTATTTGTTGACTTTTATCGTGAAAGGATGTTGAGTTTATCCATACCTTTTAAGCAAACCTATTTAAATAAGGAAAGAATAGACTTTTTACAAATGATTCTAAGACAACTGAATATCCTTGTGCAAAAGAATGAAGTTGGACTCCTTATTTGCCACATTCACATAAGGAGCAAATTTGTATTCCTTTGATTTAAGAAAAGCTTTCATGTATATGACACAAGCAACAAAACATTATAGAAGGACTTCGTCAAAATTAAAAACTTTTGTTCATCAAAGAATACCATCAAAAAAATGAAAAGCTTACTCACGGAATGGGAGACAATGTTTGCAAACCATATATGTGACATACACAATACATACATTGTCAATAAGCAGGTAAAGAGATGGTGAATATCATTGGCCACTAGGGAAGTGCAAATCAAAACCATAGTGAGCACTGCTTCACACTCACTAGGATGGAAAGCATAAAAACAATACAGACAATAACAAGTGTTGATGAGGATTTTCAAGCCATGCAAATTATTTGTGGGAACGTAAAATGGTGCAGCGACTTTCCAAAACAGTTTGGCAGTTCCTAACAATATTAAACAAAGACTAACCATTGTATCCAACTGTCTTAGGGCTGCTATAGCAAATTATCTGAGGCTGGGTAATTAATAATGAACAGAAATTCATTTGCTTACAGTTCTGGAAGCTAGTAATTCCAACATCAAGGTGCCAGCTCGGGCAAAGACCTTGTTGGCTACATACATCATCGCATGCTGGAAGATGAGAAGGCAAGAAAGGGCAAAAGATCAAAGTCACAGCCCCAAGCTCTTCTTATAACCCACATTAATCCATTAATGAGGGCTGAGCACTCAAGACTCAAACGCTTCCCCTTCAACTCCACCGCCCAACACTGTTGCATGAGGTATTAAGTTTCCAACAAGTGCTTTTTGGGGAACATGTTTGAATCATAGTACCAACTATTCCACCCCATAGTACCAACTATTATACCCGAGAAAAATAAACATATGTCTTCACAGAAATGTGTACATGAATGTTCATAGCAGTATTAATTGTAATATCCAAAAAGTGGAAATAATTCTAAGTGGTAATATGTATGCAATAGAATATTATTTGGCAAAAAAAAAAAAAAAAAGGCATGAAGCACTGATCCATGCTACAACCTGGATGAACCCTGAACACATTATGCTACCTGAAAGAAGCCCGTCACAAAAGACCACATACCAGATGATTCCATTTATGTAAAATAATAAAGAAATATACACTAAACATGTTTCATTGTACACGTTAAATGAGTGAGTTGCATGGTATATGGATTATATCTCAATATAACTATAGAAAAATTATACATGTTGCTTATTTTTATACTTTCCAAAATTTAGATTATGAAAAATAAAAGGGGCCTTCTACTCTGACCACCCTCATGCTGATTGTTCCTCCAGAGAGAATGAGAGACAGAAACAGAGACAGAGAAACGGATAAACAGAGGTGTAGGCACGTAGTTTGATATAGATATTTACATACAGACATAGAAATAAAATGCAAAGAATTTTGCTCACTCTTCACTGTCCAGATTTTGGACTTTGTTCCTCATAAATTGTGTGTGAGCTTCCCCCTCTCATGAAGGCCCCAGAACACCTGCTGACTCCCCATAAAAACACACATGTGAAAAGCACTGGCCAAAAATAAAACAAACATTATACAGATTTAGTAAAAAGGGGGCAATGTTAACAACAGAGAGGAGGGACTTAAAGAAATAAAAAGTCTTAAATATTTCTCTTGAGCTAAAACCTCTCTATGCCCAACTATCACATAAGGAAAAGGGAAGATTTGAGAAAAAGGGACAAAAATGAGAAGGAGATTTTTTTGTTATCATTCCTCTGTGGAGCACCCCCAATTATAACCCTATGTTTAGATTTTTCCCTTGAAAATTTAGTTTATTATCCATTTATTTTGAAATGCAGCCTCCCTCCTCCTTTGAAAACCAGATGACAGGTTACACCTTAAAGAGGGCCTTTTTCTTATTCATATTTTATCCACATTGCCCAAATACGCTGGGCCCAAAGGGATCAAACAGTTGCTGAATGAATGAATGAATGAATACATGAATGAATAAATGAATGAATGCAAAGACCATTTTGTGATCTCAAAATGGTCAACATAAAATAACCACTTGTATTAATCCATTTTCACGCTGCTGATAAAGACATATCCGAGACTGGGCAATTTACAAAAGAAAGAGGTTTATTGGACTCGCAGTTCCATATGGCTGGGCAGGCCTCACAATCATGGTGGAAGGTGAAAGGGACATCTCACATGGCAGCAGGCAGAGAAAAGAAGAGAGCTTGTGCCGGGAAACACCTGTTTTTATATAACCAACAGATCTCGTGAGACTTATTCACTGTCAGGGAAACAGCACAGGAAAGCCATGCCCAGTGATTAAGTTACCTCCCCCTGGATCCATCCCACAACATCTTGGTGATTCAAGATGAGATTTGGGTGGGGACACAGCCAAACAATATCACCACTCTAGAGTGGAAAGTAAAACAATGACAGATTTTAGATTGCTATTTCTACTAGTTTTACATGAGATGGATAAACAATATTATCATCAGTAATGAGCATTCATTGATTATCTCTTGAAAGCAGGAATCTATCATCCGTTTTCTTTATATTCTCAGTATCTGATACAGTGTCTGGTCTATAGGAGGTACATAAAAAATGTTTTTCAACTGAAGAACTGCTTAATCATTATCTCAGTGTCCCACAAAAATGACAAAAACATTAAAATCCAGATGGTCAGATGACCTCTGTTTGTAGAGAAAGGTCCACATATTGTTAATGCAATACCCTTTGATAAAATATGAACTTTTTTCTTGTGAATTAAGTAGATGATCTCAGGTCAAAGACAAAGTAGATGCTTATTGCTGTCCTATACAAGCTTAATTTTTATTATTTAAAGTATCATGTCAATTGGTGGTGATGATCTGGCTGGAAATAAAACAGACATTAAAATAATTTTGGAAAAGAATACAATTTATAGATTCTAAAAACTGAATATTTGTATATAGTGTTTTTTAGGATGCTTATGATCATATATCTAGACAGTAAAAAAAAATGTAGCGGAAGAGAAACAAACACTTTTTAGTTCAATCCAATCTCCTCTAAATACATCATTTGATTCTTTTAGAATATGTTGTCTTTATCTAGGGTTGTCCTTAGTAAAAACTGAGAAATAGGAAGCCTGTGCTTGATTAGAGGTAGCTGAGCTTTCCTGCCCCCTTCTCAGGGTACCTGCACTGGAGCAGTCACTCACTACACCTGTCCTCTTCAACCTGGCCTCCTTAAATAAGCATGAAATCTTGTGAAGCTCATCATTCTTTTCACTACTTACTCATCCTCTGTCTCACCTTTTAGGGACCTTCAAGGATTTCTTTGCTTTCCAAAATGATGAATAGCATATGCTTTGTGTTCAGATATCTTTTGATAATGATGGCTCATATGTTATAATATGTTAATGCATTACATCATATGTCACTACATTAAATAGCAGCAATGTTTGCAATCACAGCAACAGTGCAGCCTCCTGCTATCATAAATCACATTTATTCTGCTTCCTTTTGTCTGGTCCAGTAGCAAGAAGAAAAAAAATCTAGGAATAGAAAAAGGCAGAGAAAAACACTCTTAAAATGACTGCCTGATATACGCTTCTTTAAACATTCTTTGACCCATGCAATGGTTGATTCTTTTTTAAGGTTTTGCATTTGCTTCATATTGGTGGTGGCTATAAGAAACTTTTTAATATGTGTCTCAAACAGTGGATATAAAGAAATTGAGTCAGAATTATTATCTGCAATAAAAACAGTTCCGGGTGAGGAGGGCTCTGTAGCTGGTGAATACCACAGCTGCCTGAGTAAGCACAAAAATGCTGTTATATCACATGGTGCATTTGTTCTTGTGACCAGGTCAGTTTTCAGTTCAAGTAATTATATTCTGTGGACCTAATATTCCTGATATCATTTCAATTTTAGAATGTACTCTTGGCTTCCTCACCTTGAGGAAAACTCCTAGCAGACAGCTGTGCTGTACTGTTGACACCGCAGGCTGATCTTCATAACTGCAGCCCTCAGACAACGAGCTGTTCATCAGGACACAGGGGCTGCTTTTTTTGCAAGTCATACACACAGGAAATAGGAATAATTGCCACCAGAAGAATTTATTTCTGTCTTATTTCTAAAGCAAAGCATTTGCTGTGTTTTCACTGTGCTCGTTTACATTTACTGTTTACTGTATTAAAGTAGTTTATGCTATAACACGGGGGGAAGTTAATCGATAGAGATTGCAGCTTGGCTTTGACTATGCAAAAATCTTAACTCAGACAGACATTTCATTTTTCTAAACTGGACATTCTGCAGAGATAAATGAAGACAGATGGCATCACCTCGAAGCTGGTTATCCTGATGAAAGATCTCAGGGAGTCGCAGCTGTAAGCAACTGTGACCCCTGACATCTTACATGTAGACAGGTTTGGAGAGAGAGGGAGGCAGTATGTTCGCGCAGCTGCTCCTCTAATGTGAATGCTGACAGCGTTGCTGGGATTATTTTTTGTTTAAACTCTGCATCCCATTAGTTCTGATATGAAAGGCTGATCTTGTGACTGTAATGTATGCACGTTTCTGCCGCCAGGAAAAGGCACAGTCTGACTGAGCAGGGTAGAATCCAACACTATTCAGTTCAAATCATCTAAAACCTCAACCCTGATTGTGTCATGTCATATATTTTAAAAACCCAGTCCAGGCTGTTACACCAAGTAATATCTAATCAACAGACAGTTAAAATAATGACAGTGGGGCTATCTGAAAAAATAAAAGCCATTTGGCCACCTGTAACTGTCAGGCTATTAAAGTAGAAAATGAATGCCTGAGGTTGTTTTCCTGACACCGGATAAACATTCCAATGGGCAATGATAAATTGGAAGGTGAGAGGGAAATCTCTTATCTCTACATAGACTAAAAAGCACTTGACAACTGTTCCTACATTCTCTGTGTGCAGTCAGATAAAGGGTGCATGATTGGTTTCCCTTGGGATCTTACACTGAGTGTTTTTGCCTCATTCCGAGTGAATATTTGCTCAGAGAGTCAAAACGCCACAGATAAATACATGGTAATGCATTTGTGTAGAAGATGGGGAGTCGACAAGAGTGAGGTCACTCGAGAAGGATTTAGGCAGAGGATTGGGAAAAACAGGGAGTACATTTGGAAGTTCTCATGAATTATTTTTAATGGCTCAGACTGGGAACGCTTTTGAATATATTAAGATGGGCATGAAGTAGAAGAGTCAATTGCTTTCAATACTGATGCTGTTTACCCATCGCCAGGTGAATGAGAATTCTATGTGAAATGAATCATGAAAGTTAAAGTAACTAACAGTGGGGATGTTAAAATTAATTATTCTACTCATTAGAGTGCAAATAATAAACAAAAGTCATTAAAATTATTTATCAAATTGAATACAGAAAATAAAATATACATTTACTGGGTGATAATATTTTGATCAATGTTACCAGTCAAAATACGTGCCCTCTCTTTTGCCTAGAAAAGAGTAAAAATAACAAATAGTGTAAACCTCTGTTTCATCTATAAAATAAGAGTGACAACATCGTATATCACTGTCATGAACATTAGACTGATTGGATTAATTCTGGGCATGGGTTTGGTGCCTGCTATGGGCGTTCCTTGTCTTGCACCCTCCAGCATTCAGCCCAGTCCTTCCCACATCTTGAGAGCCTCCTGATTCCTGCCATGGCACCCTGGCTAACCTGACACGTTCAGGCGACCCTCTTAACCTCTCCTAACACTGCTTTGCTCAGTGATCAGATCTAAGTTGCCTTTTAAGAAACTGTGATGCTAAACATGTTAAATCCAGTCTTCCTAGTCATAATTTCTAATGAGGACAATGGGTTCTAAGCGTCCCTCCTGCGTTCTAAAGAGAAACACAAGCCACAGCAAACAGGGCAGGGACAAGATAAAAATCTAGAGCTCTTCTCAGCCTGTGTCCAGGAGACTGATCAAGAAGGGAGGAAAAACACTGATGGCGAAGGTTTTCTTGGAGGGCGTTTTTAAGAGCTCAGTGTCCTGTGTGCCCACCCAGGCTAAGGTTGTATTTCTCCTAAGGAGAGCACAGCCTTCATCCCATAACATTTAAAAGATATATAGACTGAGTACCTGACCCTAATGAGAAAATATGTAAAGGCAACAGGTGGATGGAGATATCTGTGATGAATAGCAAGGAAAGATGAATTCCTTGACCGTGGCTGGCCAGGTGCCCCCATGGGCCAGCATGGTCACCATGGAAAGTAGCCATGAACTGTCATAAAGAGTTCATCCCAAACCACAGCCTTCCAGGGAGAGGTGACATCCACAGAAAGGGTCCATGTGAAGCATGCTCCAAGATGCAGATGAAAGGAGATATCACCTTGAGGTGCAGCAAAGGGATGGGCTGTCTTGAGAGGACCCCAAGTGCAGCCTGCAAGCCCCAAACACCAGCGCATCAATACCAGATTTCAGGGGCACCAGTCAGCCAAGACCTTGACATTCCCAGCACTCTTCTCCTCTCCCAACTCATAGCAAAAAGGTAAAAGCAAACCACACCTTCTTCCTCCTGTAGGCTTCTGGGACTGGGTCAGGCCAGAAGATACGCTATATAATGATCTATTCAAGTATTTTAAAACAGCAACTGTTGACTAGCTGACACTTCCGAGAGTCGGCAATCTGGGCAGGTGTGGACAGGCTGCCCTTCTGGTCCTCTCTGGGCTCACTGGTGTACTAGTGATCAGCTGCTTGATCTTGCATGGCCTTGGCTGTGGGAGCTCCTCTCTCCTCCACGCAGTCTCTCACCCACCAGTAGGCAGCACTATGGGGCTGGATAGTAACCCAGAAGGGCTGGCAGAAGCACACTTGGCCTTTTAGTTCCTGGACTCAGAAGTGACACCATATCGCCTCTGCTGCATTCCTTGAGTGAGAGTTAGTCACAGGGTCAAGCCCGATCCATGGGGTAGACAAACAGATGTCATCTCGTCATGAGAGGAGCTTCAAGGTCACGTTGTGGAGCCGTGAATCCAGAACAGGCAATATTTGGGGCCATCCCTAATGTCAGTATCATGGTTGCTGATGCACGGTGAACACTGTGAGAAAGACGGGCAGAGGCCTGACCATTCAGGGCCGTGGGCCCAGGAAGGAGATGGAGTCTTTTTTCTGAGTGCAATGGGAGCCACTGTACATGAGTGTGATTTACAATTTTGAAATATTACTTAGGGATGCTGTATGGGAGTAGGTTGCAAAAGGGCCAGAGCAGAAGCAGAATGACGAGCCCAAAACAACTGCAGTGATACAGGCAATGTTTATTTGATGGTGTCATGGATGAACAGACACGGAGCTGGAGAAAATTCAATTAGAGGAAATATTTTATAAATAGAGCAGGAAATACTTTATAAAGGGACTCACAGGACTGGATGATGTATTCACTGTAGGGCACTCTGGAAAGAGACGAATCCAGGATACCAAGAGCTTTATGTACCAGGCAAGTTGTGGTATAATTCGCTAAGAAATGGGAAAGCAAAGAAGGAGTGTGGGATTAGTAGAGCAATTCCACCTTGATTTTGTACATATTAAGTTCCTGATGTCTCTTATTCAAATAGCAATGCCAAGTAAGCAATTAGACATACGCATCTAGAGTCATCAGGGTGTTTCGAACTAGAGTCATCAGCATACTTGTATTTTAAAACACAAAAACGTATTCACTGACCTATGGAGAGAATGCAGATAGAGAATGACATACAGAAGTATGAAAACCAAATATCCAGAGGTTATCTAGAAGACAAGCCAGCACATGGGACCGAGGCAGACCCAGGGAACTCATCAGGCAGTTGCAAATGAAAGGAAACATTGGCACCTGTGACACACCGAGCCAGAGAGGACTTTGTCATGGGGACTCCCCGGCCTCTACACACCAGATGCAGGAGTTCTCCCTTCACCATGAGGGACAACGAAAGATGCCTTTAGGCATGGCCAAGGCACTCCTGGGGGGCAAGATTACACTCATTCGAGAACCGCTGCTCTAGATGGAAGAAGTTGTCCACTGCGTCAGACATGACTGAACTATCAACTGCGCGGTGATAAGAGGGGTGAACACAGGCTCTGGCCACACGGCCATAGTGTCCTCACAGAAGCTGTTTCAGTGGCACACTGAGAAATGCAGCTGTATCAGATTGGGCTGCAGAATCAGAGGTGAAGAACTGAAGATAAAAACACAGGCAGTTCTCTAGAAATGTCTTGCTGTGACTGAGAACAGACAATTAGAGTTTTAGCTGGAAGGGCACTTGAGGTAAGGAAAGGGGCTTTTCAAGGGCAATGTTAGAACATGTTTGCATCCTGATAGGAATAATTCTGCAGAGAGGAATAAATTAGTAGTTCAGGAGACTGTGAGTGGAATACAGAGTGCAAAGGCAGGGTCCTGACCTTGGAGAGGCTCCTAACGTGGGTAAAAAGGGGAGGAACAGAGGCTGCAGGGTGGCAGGCACTGCTGTGACTCTGGTTGTGGCGAGATGATGGGTCCACAGCTCACACGGGACTTGTCTTTAAGGCGGGCAGCTTCACTCCGAGAGGCTGAGTCTGAAATTCAAGGCTTTCTTCTAACTCTCCCCTTCTCTAGCTGTATCTGCAGCAGTACAACACACACAGTATCTGTCCAAATGCACAAGTCATTTCTTTTATTTCAGATGGAGTTTCGCTCTTGTTGCCCAGGCTGGAGTGCAATGGTGTGATCTCAGCTCACTGCAACCTCCGCCTCCCGGGTTCAAGTGATTCTCCTGCCTCAGCCTCCTGAGTAGTTGGGATTACAGGAATGTGCCACTACGCCTGGCCAATTTTGTATTTTTAGTAGAGCTGGAGTTTCTCCAGGCTGGTCTCCAACTCCCAACCTCAGGTGATCTGCCCACTTCAGCCTCCCAAAGTGCTGGGATTAAGGCGTGAGCCTCCGTGCCCGGGAAGTCATTTCTTTAACTAAGCTATATGAGTAGCTTTGACCAACTTTATTCAGAAAATCTATGGGCTATTTTCCTCGCATTTGCAGTTCCCACCTTTCCTTGCTGTCATGCCTATCCCTTTACAGGCATCCCTTCCTAATACAAGATCAAGCTAGTATGTCCAGCCCACCTGAGGATTTCTCTATCTTTCCTTCTAGTGGACACTATTGACTGAAAGCTGACTGGGTTATTATAATCCCCCAATTACACAAAATTTTACCCACACATTTCTTGGTGCAATAGCAAACTTAAAGTTTAAATAAGTTAGAAAAAGATGAAATAATAGGGATGTTGTATTTGCCAGGGTTCTCCAGAGAAATAGAGCCCCTAGGATAGATGGAAAGAGGGTTATTGTAAAAAAATTGGCTCCACGCTTAGGGAGGCTGACAAGTCCCTCTACCTGCAGTTGTCAAGCTGGGGACCCAAGGATCCCACATCAATATAGTCTGAAGTCAGGAAGAGCCAATGTCCCTGCTCAAGGCAGGCGGGAGGAAGAATTCCCTATTTCTCATGGGAGGTCAGCCTTTTTGATCCATTCAGGCCTTTGACTGATGACTGAGGCCCCGTACCATTGGGAAGGGCCATCTGCTTCACTCAGTCTATGGATTCAAATGTTCATCTGGTCCAAAACAGACACACCCAGAATAATACCTGACCCAATGTCAAGGCGCCCTGTGGCTCAGTCAAGTTGACATAAAATTAACTATGACAGGGGTTATGGAAGAAAAGGAGCAAACGGGAAGGGAAACAGCCCAGGAGCTCTGTCTTTCCTAGAGAGATGTCTCCCCTACTCAGCCACTGGTACCCACAAGCTCAGAGCTTCACCTTTGCAATGGACCCATTGTTTACAGCTGCCCCAAATTCCTATGTTGAAATTCTCACCCCCAAGATTGATGGCATAGGAGGTGAGGCCTTGGGTGGTGATTAGGTGGTGAGGGTGGAGTCCTCATGAATGGAATTAGTGCCCTCAGAGACCTTAGAGCGCTTCCTTGCCCCTGTCTACCATGTGAGGACACGGACAAAAGAGGAACATCTATGAACCAGGAAGTGTGTCTGGCCGAAGTCCAGGTCTGCCAGTTCCTTGATCTTGGACTTCCCAGGCTTCAGAACTGTGAGGAATAAATACATGATGTTTACAGCCACCTAGTCTGTGATGTTCTGTTAGAGCTAGACCAAGACCCTGTGCAGGTCCAAGGCAGGACCATGTCAGGCCAAAGACCCTGCTCAGGGCCCATCCAGCCTCTATTCCTGACTTACTGTTCCATCACAAATATTGAGCTGACTGCCTATCAGTATATTATCATAATCTCATGAGCCTCTTCACCTGCCTGTAATATCAGACTTATTCCACAGAAACTAATGCTTTCACTCAGGTAATGTGTCAGGCAATAGCAATGACATGGATAATATCTCAAAGACACAGGCCTCTGAAAATATGCCATCCAGAGTACGTCAGGGAGAGCCATGGACCGCCCTTTACAGTCTATTTCACCTCCACATTTCTAGTTTCGCGTGGTCATGTGAGTATGTACACGTCTGGCCATGGTCCTTAGCTCTGGGGTTAACCAGATCTCTTTTCTACCCACTGTTCCAAACCATGATCTTTTTCCCATCATGCTCATCAGAGTCCTTGTGTCACAACGCTCTGGTTCCACTGATAAAACACAGACTCAGTTTGTTTAACAATCCATTTGGAAATAGTCTGTTAAGTGATTAATGACAGTGGACAATAAACATAACTCAAATTAAATGGCCCTTCAGGTTATAAAAATGAGGTTGAGAGTCACAGATATTCCTCCTTCACACCCAAGTCCACTGGGACCTATAACCACCAGGTCAACTTTACAATGTTCCCACCAGGGAAGGGAGCCCTGAGAACCAATAGTATATGAGACCTGCTACTAATGCCATTGAAGATGGCTTTTGCCACCTAGGCCACAGTTTTTACACTTTATTTTGATCCACTCATAGTGTCATCGTACGCATTTAGGTCAGAGACATTTTTCTCTGTGAGAAACAAGCTGGCCTGAGTTAGATGAAGACCAACAATGATGACAGTGTTATGTTAGCTCATGTTCTATCCCAAAGAAGTTGACACCCTGAAAAGGGAAAATCATGAGAAAAACATAATAGGTCCACATGCACATTTCAATGAGTTGTTCATTGCAAGTCCCTCCTCTCCGCAACCAAACCATCCCTCCCTACTTTTTATGTATTTTTTTCATAGCATTCATTGTTTTTTAATATACCATAATCTAGATCTACCATGTTTTCATTGCTTTGTATCTTTAAGCGTCTACCACCTCCTTTAGGATATGAACTCCTGGAGGGCAGCATTTTCTCTCCATTCTGTTCACTGATGAATCTCACATGACAAGTACTGTGCCTGGCACACATTTGCTTCTCAATAAAGTGTTGATCAAATGAAAAGACTGGAGTTTTCTCAATAGGTAAATGTTTTGGGGGGATGGCATAGTAACAGACAAATTCATTCTGTCTCTCTTCTCTTAGAGAGAAACAGGAAGGCTGGGGAATTTCTTCCTTACACTCTTTTCTGTCTTGTCCCTTCTTCTGACTTCTATCTTAACATTTGCTTCCAACTCTAGTTTGATTGGCTTTAGCCTGGCTGGTTCATATTGGATGCCAACCTGTTGCCTTTTTTAAATTATGGTTTCTGACCTTGTACCTCAATTTCTAACTCATCCAAAATGTCTCTGCTTTGTGTTACATTTTAATCCTCCATTCTCGGTGCTGGCCTTTCATACCTTCTTCAAGAATGACTTGATTAGACCTCACAGCCTCCTGAGCACATTAGTAATAACAAGGGGTTTCTGCCATTCATCCTAGTTGAATCACAGCTAAGCCACAAAGCCATTCAGATTCATTTCAAAACTTTTTTCTCCAACACTGAGTAGCACTGAACTGATTATAACTATGTCCTCACCCTGACCACATCATTACACGATTGCAATATCCTGAACAAACTCACTGGGTAGTACCATTGCCATGTCCACAGACACTAGCATTGCACCCCTGTGTGGAGACCATGCTGCCCTGTGATATCCTGAGCCCCTACTCAAGAACCTCTTCTGATTCAAACTTGGAAACACATTCCTTTCTTATCTGACTGCCCTTCACTGATTTTCTTGGGTGTAGCTTTCAGCTTCACTTGTGAGATTAGAAAGACAAGAGAAATGATTTCTCCTCCAAAGTGGAACACTCAGGATTGCTGACACCTCATTCTTAGACACCATGTCAGCCTATATTTCTCACACCTGCTAAGGACATTGCATATCATCTGCTACATTAAAGTGTCCCTCTTTTCCATCACAGTACAAGGAAATCACAAAGGAATATATATACAGATTAGAAAAGTCACAGGTACTCATCTCATGCAAGTTATTTCATCTGGATGGAAGTGAACTCAGGCAGAGTCCTCCTTTTCAAATCTATCAGTCCATCATCACAGTGCCAAAGAGCTCTAGGAAATTAAAAAGATATCAAACTTGGCTTTTGTCCTCAAGGCTCATAATCCACTGAGAGAATAAAGTGCATTTTCATTAAAAGTTACCTTTTCATAAATAGTACAAGGTGATATACCATGACTCAGAGAAAAGGAAAGATGACCTTAGTCTAAAGTGACGAGGACAGGGGCAAAGAGAATAGATGAGAGGGGGTCTGTGCCTTAAAAATCAGCTCGAGTTGAAATGACAGAATGGAGGAGAGTGAGCATTCAGTGAATGACAGCAGAGTTAGTTAGCAGGGATCAATGGGCATTTGGCACACAGCATAAGGCTGCTGGAGGTCAGAGGGTTCATTAGTTCACCCATTTATTTATTAACCTATTGTTCAATGAATTTTATACCAAATGTGTTTAGTACGGTAGATAACATGTTAATTGGGTACAAGAAACACAAGTGTGAACCAAAAAGAAAGAATTACTGCCCTCATGGAGCTGACATTTTAGGGGAAGGGACAGAAGCTAGACCACTTTGCTAATTAATAAGTTATATCTGGTGATAAGTAAGTGCTAGAAAAGGGATGAAGCATGTTCTGCAAAATTGGAGGGCGGGAGGATGGGGGGACACTCCAAGAGGAGTGATGGGAACAGAACTCTTGGACAGGGAACAGCAAATGTGAAGTCTCTGGGGAGGAAAGAACTCTCTGTGTCTGGATAATCACAGTAGACTGGTGTGGCTCACATAGAGGAGATTTTTGTTTCCTTCCTTCCTTCCTTCCTTCCTTCCTTCCTTCCTTCCTTCCTTCCTTCCTTCCTTCCTTCCTTCCTTTCCATCTTTCTTTCTTTCTTTCTTTTGACAGAGTCTCTTGCTGTGTCACCCAGGCTGGAATGCAGTGACAGTCGTGGCTTGTTGCAGCCTTGACCTCCTGGGCTCAAGTGAGCTTTCTGCCTCAGCTTCCTGAGTAACTGGGACTACAATATTCTCTATGTTGCCCAGGCTGGTCTCTAACTGCTGGACTCAGAGGATCTTCCCACTTGGCCTCCCAAAGCACTGGGATTACAGGGGTGATCCAGGACACCCAGCACCCTAGAGGAGCACAGAATCCAGGGAAGCACCAGGCACAGCCCCACTCCCTGCCGGAACGGGGCTCACACATGTTTTTATTCTGAAAGTAGTTGGAACACATTGAACTATTTTAAGCCAGAAAGTGACATAATAAATGTATATTTTAAGGAGATCATTTATGTTGATATTTGAGGAATAGAATGGAGTGGCACAAATGAAAATCAAGAAACCAAACATGTGACTACTGCCAAAAATTCACAGGACAGATGTGGACTTTTTCAGGTGGTTTCCAGACAAAAGACCATAATTTTGATGTTAGAAGTAATTCCTGACATCTCGGGGTAAGACAAACCCTTTTATTTCTCATATGAAATACTTGACTGTATCTGTAGACACAGAGAAAGATCAAGTGCTGAGGGAGAATTTTAAGGTAAAAGAGAGACAAAAGGTAAAACTAAGAGAGTAAGATCTTAAAGAAGACAGAGATGCCAGCTGGAAGGGTCCGCCTTTGAAAGGGGGATGCTTCCTGCTTTGAGAGCCAGACAGACATTGTCCGGCCAAGGACAGGACATGTGAGCGTGTGGTGTGCCCAGGAACAAAGTGTCAAGGCTTCTGTGCTGCAGGACTTCTGTCCATTTCTTACCCTGCATCTCTGGCCTGTGACGCAGGAGAGGCACCTGTGTGGTCAGAATATGCTAAAGGTCAACAGGCCGAGGCCATCAGTAATTTGCAGAGGGTCACACAATCAGACGCAGGGGATTGAAAAGAGAAGGACTGTTGTGCAGTAGTGCTGGAACAACTGTCTAGAACCACAGAGGAGAGCTAAGAGCCTGAGGACCTCTCTTCTTCTCCGTGTGTCTAAAAATGTGGAAAGGAGACGCCCTGTAGAAAGGAGTCTCCAAAGCGTGGCGTCAGCATGGCCTGGCCAGGTTTGGATGGAGAGAGGAGCCAGAGCTACAAAGGGTGGACCTGAGATGCACACGGGGCAGCTAGCTCAAGGCCAGACTCTTCCCACAGGGAGACAGCGGGAACAGCTCATGCCTGGGGCGGTCACTGTAGTCAGGGGGCATGGGTGAATTCAGGGATTTGCCAATAAAGTGGTGCTAGTTTGGGGGCGCATATGAGAAAAAGGAAAATTTAGCTACCAAATTTATGAAATGGACCAATCCTAAATTCCTTTGAAAAATAATTGCCTCCATAGGCCTCTGTCCAGGGTCACAGTTGGGTTACTCTGGCGAGGTAGAAAATAAGACGAAGCAACTAGAGGTCCCCAGAACCATGCTCCCAGCGCCAGCTCTGTCTTACCCACACTTGGGTTCTTCCGAGTTCTCTCAGACCTCCGTCTTCCAAGCTCTCTTTTCTTACATGTCTACCCCTAACTTTACATCCCCTAAGAAACAAGAGCTGGCAAACCCCTCTGGAGAGAAGCCAGATCCCAAGGCCCTCTCTGCTGGATGGCTGGAGTACACAACCAGCACATCTGTGACTCAATTACACTTCATTGGCCTGAAACTACAGTGATTTGGGGGAGAGGGGCTTTTACGGAGGCTTTAGCTGATTGCCACTCTCAGTAAGGGGGAAATAAATGGCTTCCAATAAGACTTCGAAGAAAAGGAAATCTTGCTGGGATAGTTCGGGCTTGACGTGAAGGAAATCTCAGCTTCGATGCACAACACGTCAATTGGAAGGTCTCCTCACATCCTCCCGGCGAGGGTTTTCAGGGTCAGAGTCCCATTTCAGCCTAGTTTACACTTTGTTTAAGTCTTTTGCAGTCTCTTTTGAGCTTAGTCATTCTTTTAATACTGCTATTTTTTCTTCATTCAATCTAAAATTGTGGCTCCTCTGAAATGTTATAAGAGAGCTCCAAATCAGAATGCTACACAGGCAGTGTGGTGCTTTCGGCGGTATGTGGCTCTATTAAGTAGAGTCAATTTAGTACTGGATAAAGGAAAAGACTAAATTAGAAGCGTGGTTGGCAGAAATAGTTTTCCATCTGGCAATGTAATTACATACTACCTTGACCTGAACGGTCCTTGCTGTTCCAAGTACCAATATTCCTTTGGAGAGGGGAAGAAAAAAATTAAATCAAAGTTTAGAAAGTATATTATTTAAAATATATCCTATATCTTTTTGAGGAATAAGCTGCATACCTCTTTCTCTCATATGGCCCTCTCTTTTATAATTATATGAAATCTCCAGCCACCTAATGAATGTGACCACTTTATGGCCGGGATAAACAGCTGAGATCCGTGTGCTCATTTTCACCCATGACATCAGACACTATTTCAACTAGGACACTGATTCATACCCTCTTTGGCGTCCTCGTTCCTGAGGGTTTTTTCTTTTTAAAGGGTCAGTCTTAGTTGCTGCTGACATGCGGCATTTTCAAAGACTCAAAGCGGTCTTTATTACAACCCTTGACTTCACCTTCTATGCCAACAGGAAATTTTATACAGCTGTAATCTCCCCATTAGAACAGTGCCAGGAAGCTGTTCTGGCGTGGTTTGATGTTGCCACCTACTGGCAAAATCTGTCCTGTTGGCCCTCTTGCTTTATTTATTTACTTGTTTGTTTTTTCCGTTCTAACACTCAGCATTTCCTCTAAATCCTTAAAGATTTAGGTTTTCTCTATCTACTTTAAAACTACAACAAGCTGGACTTCTAATCCAAAAAAAATCACCATTTGAATCTCTGCAAATTAAAATCTTGTCACTTCTGGAGGAAATCATCAAGGCCAGGCGTGAACCTCATTTTTACTGTCAAATGTAGGATTGTCACATCTATTTGCAATGTCCACAGGCCGTGCCCCACGCATCCCCCGAACCGGCTTGACAGCCAGGGCCTCTCCTCTGTCATCCTGGCCTCCAGACTAGCCCAACCATAACCAGACCCCGAAAGAAGCCTTGTCATTCAGCTCAAAGGGCTACTGCGCTCACAGGCAACCAAATCAATGGATTGCTTTTAAACAGAAAATGACACTGATTGTCACTAAATATAACAAGTGCCTGATGTACATCTCATCGGAACTGCAAGCTCAAATTAGGCTGTCAGAATTTCACTCTTCCCAATGCCTGTGTGTCAACTGATGCAATTAGCTCCGGAGAATAAAGCAGAGGCTTGTCAGCGCGCAGAGCCTGTCTTCTCAGTCCTGTACCTTCACACGGTGCCTGACTTAATTCACGTTCTTTTCATGCTTGAAGGTGTGTGGGGTGTGTGTGCGTGTGTGTGTGTGTGTGTTTTACCCTTCAAACTTCAAAACGATCACCCTACCAGGAAGAGTCGGAGTAAAATTGGTGTATTTCTTATAAGGACCCAGATGTATTTTTTGTTTGTTTTTCACTTGCCTTCTGCAAATGATAATTTAGCAAAGGCTGAGTCTTAGCCCTTTGTGAGAAAAACAAAGTATGCTGAAAAACAGACGTCATAGTCATGTTGAAACGGGAAGGGTCAAAGCTTCAGTAATACTGACCCAGCACGACTAAATACCCACCCAACCTGATGGCTTCAGGACGATCGAGAGCAAGCTCTTCTCAGATGGCAGCAAAGCAGACACGTGTCTGTATTTAATGCTAAATGAGAATAAGGGTCCCCTTGGCGCCATGTCCTGCCTTCGACAGAAGTGAGTGTGACATCTGATCCTTTAGAGAACAGTTAGACACACACCAGTCCCCACTGAGCGCCTGGAACAGAACTAACCCAATGGAGATGGGGGATGTTTTGTAAAAAACAAAGTACATCCACTCCTGCAATGAAAATTGGGATTGTTTCTGATTCTAATCTCAAGGACTACCAGGAAAACTCTTCCAATATTAGGGAAACATACACCACAGACAGGGCACCAGACACAGGCGCACAGGAAAGGGGCCCACTAGTTCCCAGCCAGGAGCTGCAGCTGGCCAGGGAGCTTTGGGGTGAGACTCAGATCCTGGCCTCCCCACCCCAGTACATCCTTCCCTGTGAGTCCAGGTCACCAGCAAGGCCCTCAAACCAGCCCAGCCTGCACCTGCTCGGAGGGGCCGCAGTGGAGAAGCCTTGGGTGGGGACTGACAGTAGAAGCAAAGAAATTCTATATTTTGAATAAATAATTTGAATTAAAACAGCAAGTCTAACTTAATCTGCTTGTTTGTTTTTTAATTTGTAAGATAAAAGTTGAATAGAAGTGTCTCTTTCCCCCTGATTTCTGGAAGCCCGCACCGAGGAAGGAGCCCCTGCGGGCTTTGACTGCTCCTGGCTCTGTCCCCTGTGGCCCTGCGCAGCCACAGGGGTTGCAGACACCCCTCCTCACCACGTCACCCTGACCCTGCAGGCCACACAGAGAGGCCCCCAGGCAGGCTTCTCAGGGTGGATGTGGGCGTCTGTGGGAAGAGCAAGGCAGCAGGTGGTTCAAGGCCACAGTACACACTGCCCTGCAGGCAGCACCAGCCCCAGGAGGGATGGAAGAGAGTCCTGGGACAGAGAGATGCCACCCACAGGCCTGTCTCAGGACTCCTCAGAGAACATGTGGACTCCCCAGCGGGCAGTCTCCATGGCTGGTCCATCACTCACAGATGAACTGCAGGGAACCGGCCCCCGGTGGGACACATTCCTGCCTCTGCTTCTCCTGGTCAGGACGGAGTGTGATGCCAATACTCTTTAGTCACTATTGCCCCATTCGGATAGCAGAAGCTGCTCAATGGGCTCAGGGAGTGTGGTCCTGTGGGACCAAAATGAAGCGATGTATTTAGCTACAGCAAGAAACACCACCAGCATCCCCCACTCTGTCTGCCCTCTGCGGGCATCACTAGGCCTCAGCAGGGCAGAGAAAGGACTTCCCCCTTCATGGCAAGACTTGCTTAAACACCTTGAGAAAATAAACCCTAAAATTAGGTATAAAAAAATGAGTTGTGCATATTGGCTTTCTTTCTTCTTCTTTTTTTAAAGAATCACGAGAGTCTCAGGTACAAACAAAAAGGAGCAGAGATTTCAGAATGCCTGACTTGGTTCTGGGAAGAACATAATGCATGCAGTTATCCAGGATACAAGAGTCACTGGCTCTGAGCAGCCTGTGCTCAGGGAAACCAAGCAAGATAAACTCAATGCACAGGCATGGAGCAGGTCATGCGTAAGACAGAACAGACTATGGGTCTTATCCTATGAAAACAAGTCACTCTCGGTTGATAAAATGGGGCACTATACCATAAAATCTCTAAACTATTATTTTCCATTTGTGGGTAGGTAGCCAATATTTTCTAGTGTATTTCAGTTTTTACTATTTTTATTTTTTATTTGTACTTTTAATAGCTTTGTTGAGGTATATTTAACATACAGAATACCGTATGTCATCAAAGAATGCACTGTGATAATTTTGACAGGTTTATGTACTTCCATGTACAAAGTTTCCTTCTGTCTCTTTGAAATCCTTCCTTCCCATCCCTTCCACTTCATCCCATCCCAAGCCAAGTGCAGATCTGTTTTCAATCATTATAGACAGGTTTGCATTTTCTAGAATTTGATATAAACAAAACTTTTCGATCTACATAGTTGTTTTAAGATGCATCCCTTCTGCTGCATGCGTCACTAGTTTATTCCTTTTTATTGCTTGTAGTATTCCATTGCATGGATATATCAGGTTTTCTTTATCCACTCATGTATTAATGGATATTTGTGTTATTTTTCCAGTTTGGAACAATTGCAAATAAAGCTGCTATGGCCATTTGTGTATAATCTTTGCATGGATGTGTGCCTCTGGTTCTCTTGAGTGAATACCTAGAAATGGGGTCTCTGAGTCATATGGAAAGTGTATGTTACAGTTTTTGAGGAACTGCCAAACTCTACCAAAATGACTGTACCACTTTCTAGTCACACCAGCAGGATGTGAGTGTTCAGGTTTCCATAGCCTGATCAACGTCAGCACACCCATTCCTTTTCATGTTAGACTTTCTAATAGTGTCTTCTACTGTGGTTTTAATCTGTATTTCCCTAAAGTCTACCAGTGTTGAATATCTTTTCATGTACTTATTTACCATGGTTTCATTTATTTTTCTTAGTGATCAATGTCATAATTACACATTAGTAACACTTCCGGTTTTGCTATCACAATTTGTCATTTCTTTGCCTATACTTGATATGATTTGGCTGTGCTCCCACCTAAATCTCATCTCGAATTCCCACGTGTTGTGGGAGGGACCCAGTGAGAGGTAACTGAATCATGGGAGATGAGTCTTTTCTGTGCTGTTCTCATGATAGTGAATAAGTCTCACGAGATCTGATGTTTTTGAAAATAGAAGTTTCCCTGCAAAAGCTCTCTCTTTGCCTGCTGCCATCCACATAAGATGTGACTTGCTCCTCCTTGCCTTCTGCCATGATTGTGAGGCTTCCCCAGTCATGTGGAACTGTAAGTTCATTAAACCCTTTTCCCTGTATAAATTACCCAGTCTCAGGTATGTCTTTATCTGCAGTGTGAAAATGGACTAATACAGTAAATTCGTACCAGTAGGGTGGGGCACTGCTAAAAACATACCCAAAAATGTGGAAGCGACTTTGGAACTGGGTAACAGACAGAAGTTGGAACAGTTTGCAGAGCTTAGAAGACAGGAATATGTGAGAAAGTTTGGAACACCCTAGAGACTTGTTGAATGGCTCTGCCAAAATGCCGATAATAACATGGACAATGAAATCTAAGCTGAGGTAGTTTCAGATGGAAATGAGAAACTTTTTGAGAACTGGAGCTAAGTTGACTCTTGTTATGTTTTAGTAAAGAGACTGGTGGCATTTTGCCCCTGCCCTAGAGATCTGTGGAACTTTGAACTTGCGAGGGATTATTTAAGGTATCAAGCAGAAGAAATTTCTAAGCAGTAAAGCATTCAAGATGTGACTTGGATGCTGTTACACATATTCAGTTTTATAAGGGAAGCAGAACATAGAAGTTTGGAAAGTTTGCAGACTGACAATGTGATAGAAAAAGAATCCCAGTTCCTGAGGGTAAATTTAAGCCAGCTGAAGAAATCTGCATAAGTAACAAGGAGCTGAATTTTAATCCCCAAGACAATGGGAAAAATGTCTCCAGGGCATATCAGAGGTCTTCATTGCAGCTCCTCCCATCATAGGCCTGGAGGCCTAGGAGGAAAAAGTGGTTTCATGGGCCAGGCACAGGGTCCCTCTGCTGTATACAGTCTAGGGACTTGGTACATTCCAGCCCCTTCAGCCATGGCTACAAAAGGCCAAGGTACATCTTCAACTTTTGCTTCAGAGATGGAAGTCCCAAGCCTTGGCAGTTTCCATGTGGTGTTGAGCCTGCAGGTGCATGGATGTCAAGAATCAAGGTTTAGAAACTTCCACCTAGATTTCAGAGGATCTATGGAAATGCCTAGATGTCCAGGCAAAATTTTACTGCAGGGGTGGGACGTTCATGGAGAACCTCTGTTAGGGCAGTGCAAAAGGAAAATGTGGAGTCGGAGCCCCCATACAGAGTCTTTCCTGTGGTACTGCCTAGTAGAGCTGTGAGAACAGGGCCACCATCCACCAGACCCCACAATGGTAGATTCACTGACAGCTTGCACTATGCACCTGGAAAAGCCACAGGCAATGCCAGCCTGTAAAAGCAGCCAGGAGGGGAGCTGTACTCTGCAAAGCCACAGGGCGGAGCTGCCCAAAACCATGGAAACCCATCCTTTGTATCAAT
The DNA here is from genome assembly GCA_004027715.1 of Plecturocebus donacophilus. Taxonomy (NCBI): domain Eukaryota; kingdom Metazoa; phylum Chordata; class Mammalia; order Primates; family Pitheciidae; genus Plecturocebus; species Plecturocebus donacophilus. The sequence goes on along the minus strand of PVKP010000296.1, from coordinate 175,965 downwards.
GTGACCTGGATATGAGACATGGAGTCAAGGAGATCATTTTGGAGCTTTAAAATTTGACTGCCCCACTGGATTTCAGACTTGCATGGAGCCTATAACCTTTTTGTTTTGGCCAATTTCTCCCATTCGAAATGGCTGTATTTATCCAATGCCTGCACCCCCATTGCATCTAGGAAGTAACTAACTTGCTTTGGATTTTACAGGTTCATAAGTGGAAGAGACTTGCCCTGTCTCAGATGAGACTTTGGACTGTGGACTTTTGTGTTAATGCTGAAATGAGCTCAGACTTTGGGGGACTGTTGGGAAGGCATAATTGATTTTGAAATGTGAGGACATGAGATTGGGGGGGGCAAGAGAGGAATGACATGGTTTGGCTGTGTCCCCACCCAAATCTCATCTTGAATTCTCACGTGCTGTGGGAGGGACATGTTGTGAGATAATTGAATCATGGGGCCAAGTCTTTCCTGTGCTGTTCTCGTGATAGTGAACAAGTCTCATGAGATCTGATGATTATATAAGGGGGAGTTTCCCTGCCTAAGCTTTCTTCTCTTGTCTGCTGCCATATGAGATGTGCCTTTCATTTTCTCCCACGATTGTGAGTTCTCCGCAACCATGTGGAACTGTAAGTCCAATAAACCTCTTTATTTTGTAAATTGCCCAGTCTCAGGTATGTCTTTATCAGCAGCATGAAAATGGATATATCCAAGGTGTGATTTTTCTCCCAATCTCAATTATTTATGCATGGGACACACAGGAAATTATTAATAACAAATCAATTACAAGACAATGCTGGGTAAAAATTAACCAAAGTAAATTTTTAGAGTTCTATATCCAAATTCATTTTGGAGAAAAACTTTTCACACATCAATTAATTTATCAGCAAAAAAGAAATGCTTTCATTTGAGAAATCTGTTTTTTATAAAAGTCCATTTAATGTAATAACCATTACTTTAAAATTATTTGGCATTTAAGTTGAGCAACTTCTATACTGCACCTAACTTTAAAACTTACTTTCATAAATATAATCTCAAAGATGTTAAAGAATGTTTAATATAAATTTTATTTATTTTTATCTTTTTTTCAATTCCGGGGTACATGCACAGGTTTGTTACATGGATATATTGTGTAATAGTAAGGTTTGGGCTTTCAGTGTACCCATCATCCAAATAGTGACCATGGTACCCAATGGATAATATTTCAATCTTCACTTCCCCCTGCTCTTTCCCCTTTTGAAGTCTCCACTGTTTTTGATCTTTTCTGTATGTCTATGTGTACCCATTGTTTAGCTCAGACTTACAAGTGAGAATATGTGGTATTTAGTTTTCTGTTTCTGAGTTATTCCACTTAAGATAATGGCCTCTAGCTCTATCCATGCTTCTGCAAAGGACATGATTTTATATTTTTTATGGATAAATAGTATTCAACGGTGTATATATACCATATTTTATTTGTTCAACCAACTATTGATGGACACTTACGCTGATTCCATGACTCTTCTATTGTGAATAGTATGGCAATAAACATGCAACGGCAGGTGTGTTTGATATAACAATGTATTTGTTTTTAATTATACTTTAAGTTCTGGGGTACATGTGCAGAACGTGCAGGTTTGTTAGATAGGTATACACATGCCATGGTGGTTTGCTGCATCCATCCCGACCATCATCTACATTAGGTATTTCTCCTAATGTTGATATAACAATTTATTTTCCTTTGGGTAGATACCCAGTAGTGGAATTGGTGGATCAAATGGTAGTTCTATTTTTAGTTCTTTACTAAATCTCCATACTGTTTTCCATATTGTTTTCCAATCCATAGGAGATATACTAATTTACTCTCATCAACAGTGTGTCAGCATTTCTTTTGCTACACATGCTCACCAGCATCTGTTTTTGACTTTTTAATAATAGCCATTCTAACCGGGATAAGATGACATCTCACTGTGGTTTTAATTTGCGTTTCCCTGATGATTAGCAATGTTAAGCATTTTTTCATATGTTTGTTGATCACTTGTATGTCTTCTTCAGAGAAATTTCTGTTCATGTCCTTTATCCACTCTTAACAGGATTACTTGTTTTTTCTTATTGATTTGAGTTCTTCTGGATTCTGGATATTAGTCCTTTGTGGAATACATAGTTTGCAAATATTTGCTCCCATTCTATAGGCTGTCTGTTTACCCTGTGGATTGTTTCTTGTGCTCTGCAGAAGCTCTTTAATTAAGTGCCATTTGTCTATTTCTGGTTTTGCTGAATTTGCTTTTGAGGTCTCAGACCTAAATTCTTTGTCTAGGTCAATGTCCAGAAGAGGTTTTCCTAGCTTTTATTATTAGATTTTTATAGTTCCAGGTGTACATTTAAGTCTTTAATCCATTTTTTATTTAATTTTTATATATAGTGAGAGACAGAGGTCCAGGTTTATTCTTCTGCTAGCCATTTACCCAGTATCATTTATGGAAGAGGGAGTCTTTTCCACATTGCTTATTTCTGCTGACTTTGTCAAAGATCAGTTGGTTGTAAGTATGTTGCTTTATTTCTGGGTTCTCTATTCTGTTCATTGATCTCTGAGTCTCTGTGCTAGTACCATTCTCTTTTGGTTACTGTAGCCTTGTAGTAAACTTTGAAGTCAACTAATGTGGTGCCTCTAACTTTGTACTTTTGCTTATAATTGCTTTGGCCATTCGAGCTCTTTTTTGGTTCCATATTATTTTTCTAATTGTTTTTTCTAATTATGTGAAAAATTGCATTGGTAATTTGATAGGAATTGCATTGAATCTGTAGACTATTTGGGGCAGTATGGTCATTTTAACAACATTAATTCTTGCAATTCATGAGCATGGGATGCTTTTCCATTTGTTTGTGTCATCTGTGATTTTTTTCATCAGTGTTTTGTAGTTCTCCTTGGTTGAATGCATTCCTAGCTATTTGTGTATTTGTGTGGCTAGCATAAACAGATAGAATCCTTGATTTGGTTCTCAGCTTGAACATTGTTCATGTATAAAAATGCAACTGATTTTTGTACATTAAATTTACATCCTGAAACTTTACTGAAGTCATTCATCAAGTCTAGGAGTCTCTTGGAGGAATCTTTAATACAGATTTTTAAAAAATATTTTCCTGCCAATATTTATGCTTTATCTCATCATAGTTGGCATTTTTACTAAGTGTTGCATTCTTACTATTCTTAATAACGCCAGTGTTTTCAAAGGCCAATTTTATCAGAATGTAAAAAGGATAAATAAGTAAATGCCAATGGATAAACAGTTGAATATATATGTATATAATGTATATTTGTATGTGGGTGTGTGAGAGAAAGACGTGTGTGGGCATGTGAGATAAAGAGAAAGACAAAACAAGTTATATTTCCATTTAAAAAATATCATTGCAAATGTGTAAATCCAGTAAATGAAACTTAACACATTTCAAATTTTCTATCAGTGCATTGTACCATAAAAACAAATACATTTTTCCCAGCCATACATAAAGTCAAATAGACATTTCTAGTTTTAAGACATTCCAATTATACCTATAATCTAACAAGCCACAAATAATCACATTTCTGCAATATGCCTTTTCACCAATTATCAATTAGCCATCGTTTCTCTCATCTGAACATGCTGCTTTAAAAGGTATGTATTGAGAACAGTGTAAGACGTACGTTTACTATGGCTAAACACTGTCATTATAGCAATGCAAAATTTTCTGGCAAACTAGAGAAATGAATTGTTCACAAATTTAAAAATAAAGAAGTTTTCACAGCAAAGCCTTGAGGCTATGACAGAACAGGAGTTGAGTGAAAGAAGAGTCAAAGAAAATGATGAAAAGCAAATAAGGTGAAGGGATGTGAACAGAAGTTAATTTGGTGGAAACACATCTGTGGGAGGGGAGACTTAAGAAGAAAACTGTCCAAGTATATTTAGAAAATTAGGCACACTGACTGCTAAAGGGAATTTCCGTCACTCAGCTCTTCAGTTAGAGGGCAATCCCTGCCCATAGCCTATTTAACATCATTTTTCATGCAAGGCTACTGAAAGCCAATTCTCAATGTGTGATTGGTCTTCACAGAGCCAAATTCTTCAGGGGCATCTGATGACAGAGATTTCTTCTCTAGACGTTACCAAAGGCATGTGATAGAAAGACAGTTTCCCCAAACAGAAGAAAATAAAATGTACAGAGAATACACCAAAACTAAATATTAATGAGATGTAAATGAAATTAGATGTTAATGGAAATATTAGAATAAAAGCTTCGGATGATATTAGTATGCATTATCAGACTTACTAAATTGCTTTGTGGGCAATTATGCCTGGCCTGGTTGAAGAAATAAAATACTTTCTGCCATCAGGTTAAATAATTAAAAGACATAATTATTGTTTTCATAGAACAAATACAAAATTCGCTAAAACACTAATACAGTATGAAGATCATGAGGGAAGTAAATCCATCATTGTCCCTAAGCACATATTTTTAGATAGTCGAAACTCATTTTCTTTGACATCTCTTTAATATCAGAAAGTTTTTATCTTTTGAACTCAACTCAGAAATACGGAAAATGTAAGCCATGGTTTATTGTTCATGTACCTTACAGATAAAATCTGTGTCTACTTCTGGCTTACATTTTTGCCAGAGTCCTTTTTTTTAAAATTGCAGCAAATTTAGAACATATGGAAAATTAAGAAGGAAAAAACCTTACTTATAAGCCATCACTCAGAGATAAGTCTTACTTTCCAATCTTTACATATTTTTAAAACCATGATTAATGGTTGCTCCTTAATATTTTGTTGAATTAAAAAATAGAATTTAATACACAGCTTAAAAATGTTTGGTTGCATTTGAACATCACCTTTGCAATGTAAGTATGCCCATCTCTGATGGTTGTCATAAAAGAAATTCTTACAATTGAATTTACAGAGTCAAAGCTATGCGTGTTTGAAAATATATTCCAAATTGCTCTCCAGAAAATGTGTACTAATTTACATGGTCACCAGCAACATTTGAGCATGCTCTTTTTAACACCTTACTGGTTTGCTTAATAAGATATTTTCTATACTTATTGCTGCTCTAGCTCCAAACTAAATATATTTACATCTACGCTTGGAACAGCAAATGAATCGCATGTGCCACCCAACGCCTCATAAAAGGAGATATTTCTAATCAAGCACAAAATTATTTGCTGTTGACATAAGCTCACCTTCCAAATCCTTCCCAAGATGATGGATGCCCTAGGCAGCCACTCCTAATCAGTATGAGTTGGTGCTAGGATGAAACCCTTCGCCACCCCTGGGATCCCTGGGATTTACGTCCTCAGCACTTCTCATGTGAGCTGCTCGCTCTCCAATCGGAGATGAAGCTGTGAGTTGATGCAGCATCAACTGAGCTGCGTTCACCTGCTGTCTGAACAACCTTCTCCCAACAGACACCCTTTCCTTCCCCTGAAAACCCAGACTTTCATGGGATTTCCAGTGTTTCACTGTGCCATCCATTCAGACCTGAGCTCCTTGGCTGGCACGTCATGCCCAAATCTGTTTGTTTAGCTGACATTCCCCTGACTCAGTTGCTATCACTACCGGCACTTCACCTTTTAGATAGCAATTAACTCTACCAGTTCACATTAAATATCATCTAGGGTGAATGGCCTGATGTATTGATGTTTTAGAAAAGGATTCTAAGAACTTCCAGAAATAACTAATTCCCAGTTCTCTAATGTTTAGCTCCTTCTTGTGTGGGTCTGGAAGATGTGAATACAATAAATGCCTAGGCTGTCCCTCGTCTGACTTAAGAACGGTCCTCTGCAGGCCTGCTGTCTATCCAGTCAGTCTGCCCTCTCTGGAACTGACTGTAAGGCCTGTTTGTGTCTTCCTTCTTGAGGTATATATCCTGGTTGAGACAGACAGACAGACACACATACAGGTATATATAGGCATATGACCATATTATGTGTATTATACTAACTAAATGCATCTAGCTTATATTTGTAAGTGCTTATACACATGCACGCGTTAGCTACCCAATTATGAAGCATCTGTAATGAATACCCTGACATTAACTTGCAGTTCTTTCTTGTAAAAATAGAAGAAAAAAAAAAACCCTGCAACTCTGAGGGCTTAGGGATTATGGCCCAGGTCCTCTTTCTCGCAGATGCTTGTGGTCCCACGCAGTCCTTTGGCTTCTCATCAGCTGTGAAGCCCTCGAGGCTCCGCGTGTTAGACGGCACTGCCAGCTGGTTCACGCAGTCCAAAACTGGTCACTTTCTTGTGTCGGTGGGAATATAGCTCTGGAAAGCATGTGACCTTTGTGCCTTTGGCACCAGCCACTCTGCAACCTTGAGTATCTACACAGTAACGTCTCTCAACTTTCTCACTGAATTGCTCAAGACTCTGGCTTTCTTAACTGCAAAATGTTTGGAAGCTTCTGCTTCAGCCATACCTCCTTCCCTTGTCCTAGAACTCCAGGGACCGCTTCTGTCCACGGGGGTCTTGAAGAAGGGAGGGCATGGATGGGAGGTGTTTTTTTTTGTTTTGTTTTTTTTTTTGTATAGTCTCACACTACTCAGGGGTAGGCTGAGGCAGGAGAATCACTGTGTTTGCACTGCTAATGCCACTGCTTCCTGCGGCTGAAGTTGGATATGATGTTAACCACACACTTGTCAGCCCAGGATGATCCTACCGGACCATGTGGCCTCTCCAGGGAGGAAAGCCCCATCTCTTGAGATCTTCACCCTGAGGTCTTAACAGTTAAGCCCAGTTTTCTGATCCTGGCAGCAGCTCCTTCTGGTTCCAACTAGAGCATTTCTCAGGGCAAAAGCGAGCCCTGGAAGGAGAGCCAGCATCAGACGCCACGCCCCCACCACACAGTGGTAATGCCAGCTTCTCTTTCCTCTCTAGTGACCAACCTCCAAGAAGTAGAACATCTTCTCTTTTAAATCCTCAAAAACTAAAGTAGTTGGCTGCACACTTGTTCACAGTCAATTGAAGCTACTTGTCTTACTCTTCTTTTCTAAGAAAAATCTATTCTCATCTCTAATGGGGGTTTTGGTCTAGGTTACCTATCAAGGATCTGGCATTCTCTCTGTAAATATAAGAAAAGTACAAATTTAACCTTTGGGAGGGTGTCCCTTAGGTCAGTCACCCCACTACATTAGCATGATTAAAATTTAGTCTTTTGCATGCAAATGTAATGGTTTTTATTTTGTATTGTTTTAGATAATTCACTTCTTATTTGTTGCCCCAAAATTTGTAAAATATGCATTGTTAGAAGGTCTGTAAAGATCTGCAGAGAAAACACACCCTGAAGAATTTCTTCTACACATCACTGTGGTGCTGTTCCAAGAAGTGGTGTCTTTTAGTCTGCAACCTGTCTGACCTGCGGTGACATAAATAATAACTTCTTATTTGCATAGCGGTTTTTCTCACTGAGTGTTTCTGAGAGCCACATGCTATCCGATACCTACTCCCTGGCTTCAGGAACTGACATTAAAAGATGGAGCTCGGCCGGGATTGGTCGCTCATACCTGTAATCCCAACACTTTGGGAGGTCGAGGCGGGTAGATCACCTGAAGTCAGGAGTTCCAGACCAGCTTGGCCAACCTGGAGGTGGGCACCTGTAATCCCAACAACTCGGGAGGCTGAGTCAGGAGAATCACTTGAACCTGGGAGGGGAGGTTGCAGTGAGCCAAGATTGTGTCCCTGCGCTCCAGCCTGGGCGACAGAGAGAGACTCTGTCTCAAAAAATAAATAAATAAATAAAAAGCAGCTCATCGCTTTATTTGTTGTCTTTGTTGTGTGTTGTTGTTGTTTGCTCTTTAAACACGCCCTTCCCTCTTGCATATGGGCAGGAGATGAATAACCCATAACCAGGCGGTCGTTTCTGGGGTGGGGGCAGCATTGGCTGGCAGAGAGTAGACAGGCTGCAGAGCTGGGCTGCAGTTAGTTGCTGTCTGTTCCGGAGCCAGCAGGAGGAATAAGGCCCTACTGTCCTTCTGCCTGTCCCTTCCGCTGCCCTCCCCGCTCCTGGTGGGTGGCAGCAGGTGTGAGGCAAAGAACTTTGGGAACAGCAAGCCAGTGATCCACGCACTCCCAAACAGAGTTTCCATTAGATGCAGCCTCCTGACGCAGGCGCTGAAGTCTGGGGAGTGACAGAAGCTCAGTGTCTATTGAGTAATGTCATAATTGCATGCATCCCAAGGTTTCTCATTTTATAAACAAACAAAAGTGTCTGCTGAGACCTGCCTGTCTCTACACAGATGCTTCCTGGGGAATTCGCTTGGTGTTTGAGGTGAAAAAAAAATAGGAATCCCACAGACACTCTCTGTGCACGAATCTTCTAACAAACAAGGCATGGCCAGGAGCCCCGGTCGAATGTGAGGCCCGCTCCTTCGGATGCCAGGACCCAGTGAAGTGTGCCAGCCAAGACATCGAATAGTTGCTGTGAGGATCATAGCAATGTTCTGAAATCGTTAGGATCTAGGGTGGGACATTTTTAGGTAGTATAAAGCAGGCTGCCCTGCCATCTTGTGGCTAACACAGAGAAGAATTTCCTGTTCAAAATAGACACAGACCTGATCTTTATGATGTGAGTGTCGGCATTTCAAATGAAATTTCCCAAGAATCACAAGAGAGGGGCAGAGGCCTTTCACTCAGTCCAGTTCCTCCACCCCATGGTGCTCATTGGACACTCACCTGGAACTCGCAGTAAAGATTCATGAGACACATTCCCTTCATCAGATGTGTTGATTCACAAATTTCCAGGACATGTAGTGCGACAGGTTTTGAAAAATGCAAACAAAATGTGACCACCACTGAAAATAACAATTTCCTTCACCTCAAAAACTCCCCTCATGCCTGTGACCATAAACTGTCTAGCTCTTTCAATTTGGACGATAGGGTGTCGATTTTAGATCTTTCCTTGCTTCTCGTGTGGGCATTTATTGCTATATATTTTCCTCTAGACACTGCTTTAAATGTGTCCCAGAGATTCTGGTACGTTGTGTCTTCGTTCTCGTTGGTTTCAAAGCATATCTTTATTTCTGCCTTCATTTCATTGCTCATCCAGTCAACATTGAAGAGCCAGTTGTTCAGTTTCCATGAAGTTGTGCTGTTCTGAGTTAGAGTTCTGAGTTCTAACTTGATTGCACTGTGGTCTGAGAGACTTATGATTTCCGTTCTTTTGCATTTGCTGAGGAGTGATTTACTTACAACTATGTGGTCAGTTTTAGAGTAGGTGTGGTATGGTGCTGAGAAGAATGTATATTCTGTGGATTTGGGGTAGAGAGTTCTGTAAATGTCTATTAGGTTTGCTTGGTCCAGGTCTGAGCTCAAGTCCTTGATATCCTTGTTAATGTTCTGTCTCATCAATCTGTCTAATATTGACAGTGGCGTGTTAAAGTCTCCCACTATTATTGTAGGGGAGTTTAAGTCTCTTTGTAAGTCATTGAGAACTGGCTTTATGTATCTGGGTGCTCCTGTATTGTGTGCGTATATATTTAGGATCGTTAGCTCTTCTTGTTGCATTGATCCTTTTACCATTATGTAATGTCCTTCTTTGTCTCTTTTGATCTTTGTTGGTTTGAAGTCTATTTTCTCAGAGACAAGAATTGCAACTCCTGCTTTTTTTTGCTCTCCATTTGCTTAGTAAATCTTCCTTCATCCCTTTATTTTGAGCCTTTGTGTATCCTTGCATGTGAGATGTGTTTCCTAGATACAGCACACCAATGGGTTTTGGCTTTTTATCCAACAGCCAATATCATACTGAATGGGCAAAAGCTGGAAGCATTCCCTTTGAAATCTGGCACTAGACAAGGTTGCCCTCTCTCAGCACTCCTATTCAATATAGTATTGCAAGTTCTAGCCAGAGCAATCAGGCAAGAAAAAGAAATAAAGGGTATTCAAATAGGAAAGGAGGAAGTCAAATTGTCTCTATTTGCAGATGACATGATTGTATATTTACAAGACCCCATTGTCTCAGCCCAAAATCTCCTGAAACTGATAAGCAACTTCAGCAAAGTCTCAGGATATAAAATCAATGTGCAAAAATCACAAGCATTTCTATACACCAATAACAGACTTAAAGAGAGCCAAATCAAGAATGAACTGCCATTCACAAATGCTACAAAGACAATAAAATACCTAGGAATACAACTAACAAGGAACGTAAACAACTTCTTCAAGGAGAACTACAAACCACTGCTCAACGAAACAAGAGAGGACACAAATAGATGGAGAAACATTCCATGTTCATGGTTAGGAAGAATCAGTATCGTGAAAATGGCCATACTGCCCAATTTACAGATTCAACACTATCCCCATTAAGCTACCCATGATCTTCTTCACAGAACTAGAAGGAACCACCTTAAACTTCATATGGAACCAAAAGAGCGTCTGCATAGCCAAGTCAATTCTAAGCAAAAAGAACAAAGCTGGAGGCATCACACTACTGGACTTCAAACTATACTACAAGGCTACAGTAATCAAAACAGCATGGTACTGGTACCAAAACAGAGATACAGACCAAGGGAACAGAACAGAGGCCTTGGAGGCAACACCACACATCTACAACCATCTGATCTTTGATAAAACTGATAAAAACCAAGCAATGGGGAAAGGAGTCCCTGTTTAATAAATGGTGTTGGGAAAACTGTCTAGCCATGTGCAGAAAGCAGAAACTGGACCCCTTCCTGACACCTTACACTAAAATTAACTCCAGATGGATAAGGACTTAAACATAAGACCTAACACCATAAAAGCCCTAGAAGAAAACCTAGGCAAAACCATTCAGGACATTGGCATGGATAAGGACTTCATGACCAAAACACCAAAAGCATTGGTAACAAAAGCCAAAATAGAGAAATGGGACCTAATCAAACTCCACAGCTTCTGCACAGCAAAAGAAACAGTCATTAGAGTGAACTGACAACCAACAGAATGGGAAAAAATTTTTGCAATCTACCCATCTGACAAAGGGTTGATATCCGGAATCTACAAAGAACTAAAACAGATTTACAAGAAAAAAACAAATAAGCCCATTCAAAAGTGGGCAAAGGATATGAACAGACATTTTACAAAAGAAGACATACATGAGGCCAACAAACATATGAAAAAATGCTCATCATCACTGGTCATTAGAGAAATGCAAATCAAAACTACATTGAGATACCGTCTCATGCCAGTTAGAATGGAGATCATTTAAAAATCGAGAGACAACAGATGCTGGAGAGGATGTGGAGAAATAGGAACACTTTTACACTGTTGGTGGGAGTGTAAATTAGTTCAACCATTGTGGAAGACAGTGTGGTGATTCCTCAAAGACCTAGAAATAGAAATTCCATTTGACCCGGCAATCCCATTACCGGGTATATATCCAAAGGATTATAAATCATTCAAATATAAAGACACATGCACATGAATGTTCATTGCAGCACTGTTTACAATAGCAAAGACCTGGAACCATCCCAAATGCCCATCGATGATAGACTGGACAGGGAAAATGTGGCACATATACACCATGGAATATTATGCAGTCATAAAAAATGATGAGTGCATGTCCTTTGTAGGGACATGGATGAACCTGGAAACCATCATTCTCAGCAAACTGACACAAGAACAGAAAATCAAACACTGCATGTTCTCACTCATAGGTGAATGTTGAACAATGGGAACACATGGACACAGGGAGGGGAGCACTATATGCTGGGGTCTGTTGGGGGGAAATAGGGGAGGGACAGTGGGGGGTGGGGAGTTGGGTTAAGATATCATGGGGAGAAATGCCAGATATAGGTGATGGGGAGGAAGGCCGCAAATCACACTGCCATGTGTGTACCTGTGCAACAATCTTGCATGTTCTTCACATGTACCCCAAAACATAAAATGCAATTAAAAAAAAAACTCTCACCCACCCATGACAACATCCCTAACTACTGGCACATCTTGTTTCCTGTATGACTGCTCTAGAATTTTCTATCAGTTGAATCATACAATATTTTCTCTTCACTTCCTGACTTCCTTCACTCACCATGACATCTGTAAGATTTATCCATGTTGTTGGATCATAACTTAAACATTTTTACTGCCAAGTAATATTTTCTTGTATAGCTATATCACAATTAATCCTCAACAACTGAGCACATTTGAGTTGTTACAATTGGGGGCAAATATGAAAAAATCATTCTAAACATTTGCATATGAGTCTTTGTGAGGATGTAGATTTTTTTTTCATTTATGTTGGTAAATAACTATGAGGAAATTCACACGGTCATCTGAACATATACATGTGTGATAACTTTTAACCAAGCCGCCACATCTTTTTTCAAAGTGGTTATCTTATTTTATATTCTACCAGCAATGTCCAACTATTCCTGTTCCACCTTATCCATGCCAACACTTGGTAATATCAGTCCAAATCACTTTAGCTGATAAGTGCATGTGCTCTAATGTCTCACTGTCATTTTAATTTGGATTTCCCTCATTAATAATGAGAAGCATCTTTTCATATGTGCATTGCCTGTATGTATATACTATATACATATATATATATCAAATTTATATACAATATATGTACCTGCAATATTACCTTTTATGATATTTGTTCAAATCCTTTGTCCATTATTGAGTTTGCTAAATTTTCTTCTTATTATTGATTTGTTGGCTTGTTTACATATTCTGAATATTAGTCCTTTGTGAGATATCTGTGTTGAAAGTCTTCTCCTCCAAGTCTATAGATTGTCATTTTCTTTTAAAGATTTAGGATTGTTATGTCATCTTGGGAACTGAATCCTTCATCGTTCGGAAATGCTTGTTACTAACTCCAGCAACAATCCTTCTTTAAAAGTCTATTTTATCTTAACATGGACCCTTGCAGCTTTCTTTCCACAGTGTTTGCATGGCACGTCGTCTTCCCATGCCTGTGTATCTGAAGGGAGTCACCGGTAGATGACATTTGGTTGAGTCTTGTCTCTATGTTAGGTCTTTCAATTGGAATGTTTGGGTCATATACATTTATTGTAATTTCCTTTTCCATGTAGTCAGGTTTATACCTACCATCCTATTGGTTTTATAATTGTCCCATATGTTCTTTGTCACTGTCTTGCTATTCTCTGTGCCTTTATGGGATTTGTATTTTTTACCTTTAGGTTTTACATTTTTAGTGGTGTCTATATGGAATATAATACACACCTTTCATAATCACTCTCTACCTTCAGATAATATAATGCCACTTCACTCACCGTGTAAAAGCACCTTAATGCAATGTGCTTCCATTTTCCTCCTATTCTCTGGGCTCTTGTGCTTTTGAACTTCTGCAAATGTGATAAACTCCACAATATATTGCTATTATTTTTGCTTTAAACAGTCAGTTATCTCCTAAAGTAGAAAATACAAGAGAAAATAAAATGAGTTTTACTTAACCAAAGCATCACCATTTCCAGGGTTCTTTGTCCTTTTTCAGAAGCAATTTCCATCTAGTGTCACTTTCTTGACCCAAAGAACTTCCTTCCACATTTCATGTGGTGCAGCTGCGCAATAATGAGTACTTTTGTTTTTGTTTTTCTGCAAACTCTTTACTTGAAAATATTTTTACTTTATATAGAATACTAGATTTACAGGGCTATTTTTCCCCTAGCATTATCAGCGTTTTTAAGATGCTCCTTGTCTCCAGCTTGCATATGTTCTGCCGATAAGTCTGTAATGGTTCACATATTTGGTCCTCTGTCTATGTCTTTTCTCCACCAGCTCCTCATAAGATTTTTTATTCCTCATTTACATCAGACAATGTTTTTAGCTTCATAAATCTGTAAATTTACAGATTTTCCTATTTTAACAAATTATTATCATTATTTCTTTGACTATCTTTTTTCCCCTCATTTCCTCTGATCCTTCAATTTTATGAATGTTAGACTGCTCACTACAATCATCCCACACTGAGGTTCTATTAATATTTTTCGTTTTAGTCTTTTTCTGTGTGTGCTTCTATTTCAATACTTTCTATTGTTTGCCATCAAGTTTACTAGTGTTTCATTTTGTTTACTATGCCGCCATGTAATCCACTGACATAATCCTTTTTACTTTAGAAATAACATTGGGGTACTTTTTATGCTTTTTATTTCTCTCCTCAATGTTTTGCTTTAATTTTATGAACATGTTTGTAATATTTATAATGCCTATTTTAAGGTCCTTGTTATTTCCAGACCTGTGTTACCTGGTTTTATTCTTTTAGGTCACTGTTTGCTGTTTCTTTACATGCTGATAACTTTCTGTAGGATGCTGGACATTGTGAATGTTACATTATGATGTGTTTGGGTTGTGTTTCCTCCCTATTGGATGTGTTTTGTTTCCTCATTTGTTTGTTGTTATATTTTGTTCTGTTTTGTGTTAACAGACAATTGTAAATCCAGTTGATCCTCCGAAATTATATGATTCAAGAAAGTCAGTTCTAGAGTAGTCTTTACTTTCGGGCAATTCAGCCCTACTTCCAGGGTGTCAGTGCTGTATTAAGTGTTTGCCAAAGTATTGAAAAGTGATTTACTCCAGCCGAGTGAGGTTAGCTGTCTTCCGGCCCCATCCCTGTGTGGGATAGAAGAACCACTCCCCTTTCAGCTCCCCAGCTGTTGCTCTTCTTGTGGCTCCACAGAATCCCACACCACCCACGTGGGCAGATTGGCATTCAGCACAGGCTCAAAGAGTCCCTGAGGTATGTTGCTGGAGCTGGTTGTCTGCATAGCTCCCAACAATTCTATACTGTATCCTGCAAATTTTGGCAACTTTTGTCTCCCATCAGTCACTCTGTCCTCAGCTCAGTAAAGTTACTGACACGTGACCACCCTCTCTGCTCTAAGGAGCATCTTGCTGGTTTCTTTCTCTCAGGGAACATCATACCACATTGTTGCTGAATATCTGAAAGCAGTTATTTCATAATTCTGTCCAATTTTTTATAGCAGAGGGGTAAATCTAACTCCAGATTATCCACCAATTGATAAAAATAGTATTTCCCCAGAGCTTTTACTATTCAGTGAAAATCACTGTGTATTGGCTCCCTGTGGCATTGCCACAAATTTCCACAACCTTGGATTAAAACAACAGAACATTACTACCTCCTGGTTCTGGAAGCTAGAGTCTGACATGAAGGAGTTGGCAAGTCTATTCCCAGCAGAGGCTTCAAGAGGGATTCTGTTATTTGTCCCTTTGAGCTTCTGGGGCATATTGGTCTTCCTTGACTTGCACCTACATCACATGGGGAAAGTTCTGAAAATAAGAACTTTCCAGTTAGATTCCAGTCTAATGTCCTAATTTAAAATTATATGCATAGAAGCCCAAAAATATGAAGAAGACATTCTCATTTGGAAAGCAGATGAAATGCACAGATTCCCAGACCATACCGTCAGAAATGGATTCAGTAACTTTGGACTAACAAGAGGGAATCTGAATTTTCCAAAATCCAGAAGAGATAGTGATACAAGTAGCCAGTGAAGCACTCTGAGAAACAGCGTTAAAAGAACTCTCACCTGGTCAGCAAAGAAGGTAATCAACCAAGTCCACAAATCAAAGGAACATGATACAACTTCCAACCAAAGAGCTTGTTAAACCTGCAAGTTTAGTACCAATTCTTCTAGATTTTGCTACATTTTTCCGACTCCAAGAGCAGGAAGTAATACAATGTTCTCTATAAGACTTAATTCTAGCCTCCCTGACGTCATTATCACTAGTGTCTTTGCTTGACTTCCTATTGAGATGGACCCCACCTTCTCTAAAGCAAGCTGATCAGTGAGAAGTCATTGGCCCGTGTTTGAGGGTCTTTTCTACCTATAAACTCACCAAGAAATGAGGAAACTCTAGTTACAAGTTCGTGAGCACTTTGTTAGTGAAAACTGCCATATTTAGGCTGATGAAGTTCTAGGGAATATCAACACACTCCTAGATTCCTTACTGATGACAACTGCAAAGTTGTCCCCCAACTCTTATTCTGGTCAGGGTCTTGACAGAGCATATGGTCAGATATTCTAATTAAAGAGAGGAAAATTATTAATGTGGGAGTTAGCCTTTGGGAGGTCTTTAAGGATCACTGTGTTGCAGCTGTGAAAATCAACTCTAGAGAAACACATGAAATTTAAGGACTTACTAGACTCATGGTCAAGTAACAGAGGAAGGGTAAAACACCCAGGGAGACACATAAGAAGAACTACAGGGAGTGAGACCAACCAAGCAGGTGGGAAACTGAGAGAGTATGGACCCATGCATAAGGGTATTTAATGGGGGGCAGTGTGAAGCACACAAGCAAAAGGCTTGAAGGATTTTACTGGTGTGTTTGAGAGTCACTAGGTCACAGCCAGAGGAAGACCAGAAGGGAAGGCTGTAACAGTGACCAGCTTTGTGCTATTGGTGCACCTGGTTTCCTGGGCCCAGTGCTTACAGCTTGCTTGTGGTGATGTTGAGGCACCAGGAAAATAGAAGATTTTAAAATCTGCAGTACAAGAGAAGACAAATAAAATGTATAATGTTCTTAATTTAATTACTTGTCCTAGAATTTTTTTCTTTTTTTTTTTTAGTATTCCATAGATAAATAGAAAACAAGGGTGATGGGGGGAGAAAAACTAGTCTGCAATGATGTTTAAAATGGTTAAAGTATAATGTCTATGTGAAAGTTTAAATGACTGACATTTTGAGCCAAGGAGCAGCTGAAAAATGACTTTTGCTTGTTTGTTCTCAGATCCAAAACCATCAGTCAATTCAATCATTCTAAATAAATTTTAAAAAGCCAACGTTGTTGTATTAGTCTATTCTTACAATGATGTGAAGAAATGTCCCCGACTAGGTAATTTATAAAGAAAAGAGGTTTAATTGACTCACAGTTCTGCATGGCTGGGGAGGTCTCAGGAAAGGTACAATCATAGCAGATGCTGCCTCTTCACAAGGTGGCAAGAGAGAGAATGAGTACAACCAGAGGAAATGCCAGATGCTTATACAACCATCAAAGCTTGTGAGAACTCACTGACACCAGAACAGCATGGGGGGAAACCACCCTCCATGATTCAGTTACCTCCACCTGGTCCCACCCTTGACATGTGGGGATTATGGGGATTATAAATCAAGATGAGATGTGGGTAGGGATACAAAGCCTAATCATATCACTGGTTAAAGGAAAAAAAACCTTAGTGAATACTAAAGTTTTTATTTGAACAGGTAAAATACAAAACACACACACACACACACACACACACACACACACACACACACACACACACAACTAATATTAAAAGGTGAATTGCAGAGTAACATAAGAAATCTTTCTTTTATCCATTGAAGAAAATGAAAAATTTACAAAAAATTCGATTTGAACTCTTGTGATTTATATTTGAATCTAAAGAATGTACGTGGACTAAGCGATATTCATCACAGTATATAGCATATAGAGGGGTCTTAAATATTTGAACAACTCTATTGGGATAGGCAAACTTTTCTGAAATAGAAAGACTTTCAGCTTTTAATAAAACTGTATTATTATTATTATTATTACAGAATAAATGATGTAAAGAGTCCACAAATATTAAAATAAGTTGCTGAGTGAAATTTAATATTTCTGATGAATTCTCTAAACTCCTAACCTGACAAAATTAATAGCAATAAATATACCAATTCACTTATATATCTATATACTGCATTTCATTTATACATGAGACTTAAGCCAATTTAAATAAAAATATATTGATTTGTCAAAAGTAAACAATAACACATGAAAACTTTTATCAAAAATGTCATGTAGTTTACAGACATCTCAATATCATTTACAGGATACTCAATTTCTCTTAATCCTCTGTTCTGTTCCACCCTATGCAGTTACTTTTATTATTCATTATTTCCATTTGTGTCACTCCAGTAGGCTACCACAAATGTATCACAGGCAATATTGAACAGAAATATTCATCTGAGATCAATACTGAACAGAAATATTCATCTGAGATGAACATTTCACCCTTTCTCTATAAAGATTTCTTTTTGTCAAGTGTCTCCATAGAAAGTCTTGAGTGAAAAATGGTAAGTGTAAATGGAATGAAAAATAGAAAATACTTTTAGTGATTTTTAAATGACTGGATGTGAGAATAATAACATCAAGTTGGAAGCAGGGGGTGGGCAACATGGGTGGTGCACATGGGAATGGTACAGAAGAGTGAGCCCAAAAGAGCCGCTGCAGAAGCAGCTACAAACTACAGTTCTCAGCAGTGATGATTTTCAGGAGCGGATCAGCCCAACCTGCGGATCTTGTGGGACATTTGTGCCTGAGCTTTTCACTGATGGTGTGTCCCCCTCAATTCCTGAGGACCATTACAAAAGCCTGAGAAGAGGGTCTGGAGACTTCATATGAATCAAAAATACAACCAATTCTCAACAAACCAGAAATCTACAGTAAACAGAATTCCAAATCAATGCTAGATAATATTTAGACTTTTACATGATATAAATGGCTTGTCAAGATTTTTCAACACCTCAAGATTGTCTTTGTATAAATTGCTTACTCTTTTGACAAAGTATTTCAGAGCCATCAGTGCAGATTTACCGTTGGATGTATGACATAAAGAAGGAGTTTTCTTCTACCTACGATGCAGAAACCTGGAAAGTATTCTTGCCATCCTAGCTAAGAGGTAAAGTTATTTAACTTCAAATGTAACTCTTTTCTTAACTCATCAGAGAGCTAGGTTCACAAAGCAAGTAAGTAGCCTAAAATTGAGCGAATCACATGGCTCTCCAAGGACAGATGGGATAGAGCACTGACTCACCTGTAGCAGAGCATAGGAAGAAGTGATGCTGGAAACCACACTAGCAGACAGGAAAAACTCAGCAAAAAATGGTAAAAGTTTCTAACCTTCGTATGTGGGCAGGCATCAGAGCACAGAGCCTCTAGAAGCCATGGACACCAGAGGAGGTAACACTGCCTCAAACACTTTTCTTTACATATTTCCACTAGGTGCTCACAGGAAGGCTTCAGGCAGGATTTTTTTTTACCAAAGAAGACCCTCTGCAGTGGTACAGCTTTGAGGAGGAATTGGTTTACTGTTGCAAAAAAGGCAAAAAGTAGCTCCTGGATGTTTCTTCCCTATGGAAAAAAAAGCTTTTTGCCACTAATAGTAGAGGAGAAAAACAAGTCATAGCCAATATATTTATGACGACCCATTGCAGCTGGGGAAAGGGCAAAAGAAAAAGTCCTCTTTTCTGGGAAAAGTGAAGAAAAACTCCTGGGTCCAATATCCTAAACCAATACAATAGATGTCTTCTCTCATTGGAGGAGAAAAAGAAAACCTCTTTCATGAAAGACCTTCTGCAGTCACTGAGAAAGACCTCCAAGACACGGGGCCTACCTAGGGCTGAGGCTAATCTAGGGCAACAGAGGGACGCCCGCTCCTATCTCTATCACCAGGCTAGCAAGCACTGAGTAACAAATGACACAGTCTATCACTGAAACATGGACAAGAGCATGGAGAGAGATGTTCATGTCTTCCAAAAAGATATATTTAAGTCCTAACCCCAGTACATTTGAATGTTACTTCACTGGGAAATAGGATCTTTGGAGATGTGATCAACTTGAGGTTACTGCAATCAAGTGAGCTCTAATCCAATGACAGATGTCTGTCTAAGATGAGGAAAATGTGGATGCAGACACAGAGTGGAGCATATCTTGTGAGGACACGGAGATGTGGAAGACAGCCACATGAAGGTGGAGACAGAGACTGGAATTATGCTGCCACAGGCCAAGGAAAGCCTGGGGCTACAAGAAGCTAGAGGAGGCATGAAGGGGTCTTCCCTGGAGACATGGAAGAAAAATGGCTGTGCCAACACCTTGACTTCAAACATCTAGTCTCCAGAACTGGGTGAGAATACATTTCTGTTGTTGTTGGCCACCAGTTTGTGGTAATTTGTTACACCAGCCATGGAAAACTAATAATACCCTTCCCCATCCCACATATAAGGGTGGAGAGAAATAACATGGGGAGAAATGCCGGATATAGTATACACCAAAAGTAAAATTTAAAAACAGAATAATTAATTAATTAATTAAAAAGAAAAAGACATAAGTACAAAGGAAAGACCGAAAGCTGATGATGGGGAAGAAATACTGAGAAAAGCCCTTCAGCATACCAACCATCACCATAAGCGCAGGGTAACACTAGAGGAATTTCAAACTGGTGGTGCAATGAATGTAACCAGAACCAAAACAAAACCTAAATCCAGCTCAGCTACTGGCTAGATTGACTCCATAGCCCATACTAAAAGCCTTTTAGGTGAAAAGGGTGGACCATTTACAAGCATCGATACCATTTATCTCAGTTTTTGGTGGTCTACAAATGATGTTCAGCATTTAATCAAAAATTATAAGATACACACACAAACTTTAACATATCATCTTCAAACTGCTGAAAATCAGAAATAAATCTTAAAGGATACCAGAAAACAGGGCTCATAACCTACAGAAGAACAACATTAAAAATTATAGAAAATTTCTTATCAGAAACTATGCATGGTAGAATGTAATAAGTATTTTTTGCCATATTATCCTCATTTCAATTATTTGTCATTGTTGTTCTTGCTCTCAGATTGTCTCTCAAATATCCATAAGTTTCTTAATCCCATGAACATTGAGAAATTTCCTCTCTTGGCACTTTCACATAAAATATGTATGCCGTTTCAACTTCTAAGATTCAAGACATCTAAAGAACAGACTATTTCATTCTGCCTCACATTCTCCACCTGTATATTCTCCATGGGCATGAATACAGTGCTTTTCACATAGTAGGTATCAGTCAATGCATCTGGAGTTTAATTGAAATTGTTCTTGTCTTATATTGATTATCTTTTATTTCATTCCAGTTTTTTTCCTTCCTTATTCAATTGTTTCATAGTATTTAATCATATTCCATGTATGTTCATTTTCATGAACATACTGAAGTAATCTAAGAAGTTCTGCAGCATGTTCTTTTAATTAGAAAATATTCTATAATTTTTTAATCACTCAAACTTGCTTAAATTAACCTTTTTACTAGGAAAAAAATAAGTTGCACATTTCAATATATTTTATTCAATATATTTTAGTATTTTGCATGAAGAGTTTGTGATTAAGTATACTAGAAGAAAAACCTAAGTAACCCTTTCAGAAAATCTTATCTGAAGTTTCTGCATTTTGGCACCCTCTTAAGTCCCTGTATGAGAAGACTAGTTGTTGATAAGTCACAGAATGTTTTTTAATTTGATTTTATTAAGGCTATGAGATTACTTTAGCTTAAGCAAAAAGTGTTAGTGTAAATAACGAACAAGCACACTTTGACAACTAATTCATTAATTTATCAAATATTTATAAAATACCACATTTTCACATGCCAGGCACACAACAAGGCATCTGAGTACATCAGTAAGTCAAACAGACAAACAAACAAGCAAATACCATGTTCTCAGGAAGCTGACATTCTAGCAGAAAGAGAGTAGAAAATAAGTAGGTAAATTATATAATGTGTTGGAAGATGATAGATACCCTGAGGAAAGCAAGTAAAGAACAGAAAGCAGGTAAGAGGAAGGTCACAGAGCAGAAGGAAAATGGAAGAACAGAGAAGTATGGAATTTATTAGAGAGAAAAATGATCAACAGATTAAATTAAATAATTCTTCCCAAATCATTTTATCAGACCAACATCATCCTAATACCAAAACCCGGCAGAGACTCAAGAAGAAAAGAAAATTTCAGGCCAATATCCATGATGAACATAGATGCAAAAATCTTCAATAAAATACTGGCAAGCCAATTGCAACAGCACATCAAAAAGCTTATCCACCATGATCAAGTGGTAGGATTCATCCCGGGGATGCAAGGTTGGTTCAATATATGCAAGTCTATAAATGTAATTCACCACATAAACAGAACCAAAGACAAAAACCACATGATTATCTCGATGCAGAGAAGGCCTTTGACAAAATTCAACAGCCCTTTATGCTAAAAACCTTCAATAAACGAGGTATTGACAGAATGTATCTCAAAATAATAGAAGCTATTTACGACAAACCAACAGTCAGTATCATACTGAATGGGCAAAAACTGGAAGCATTCCCTTTGAAATCCGGCACTAGACAAGGATGTCCTCTCTCACCACTCCTATTCAGTATAGTACTGGAAGTTCTAACCAGAGCAATCAGGCAAGAAAAATAAATAAAAGGTATTCAAAAAGGAAAGGAGGAAGTCAAATTGTCTCTATTTGCAGATGACATGATTGTATATCAAGAAGACCCCATCGTCTCAGCCCAAAATCTCCTGAAACTGATAAGCAACTTCAGCAAAGTCTCAGGATACAAAATCAATGTGCAAAAATCACAAGCATTCCTATACACCAATAACAGACTTAAAGAGAGCCAAATCAAGAACAAACTGCCATTCACAATTGCTGCAAAGAGAATACAATACCTAGGAATACAACTAAAAAGGAATGTAAAGGACCTTTTCAAGGAGAACTACAAACCGCTGCTCAATGAAATAAGAGAGGACACAAACAGATGGAGAAACATTCCACGTTCATGGTTAGGAAGAATCAATATCGTGAAAATGGCCATACTGCCCAAAGTAATTTACAGATTCAATGCTATCCCCATCAAGCTACCAATGACCTTCTTCACAGAACTAGAAAAAACCACCTTAAACTTCATATGGAACCAAAAGAGAGCCCACATAGCCAAGTCAATTCTAAGCAAAAAAAAAAAAACAAAGCAGAAGGCATCACACTACCAGACTTGAAACTATACTACAAGGCTACAGTAATCAAAACAGCATGGTACTGGTACCAAAACAGAGATATAGACCAATGGAACAGAACAGAGGCCTCAGAGGCAACATCACACATCTACAACCATCTGATCTTTGACAAACCTGACAAAAACAAACAATGGGGAAAGGAGTCCCTGTTTAATAAATGGTATTGGGAAAACTGGCTAGCAATGTGCAGAAAACAGAAACTGGACCCCTACCTGACACCTTACACTAAAATTAACTCCAGATGAATTAAAGATTTAAACATAAGATCTAACACCATAAAAACCCTAGAAGAAAACCTAGGCAAAACCATTCAGGACATAGGCATAGGCAAGGACTTCATAACCAAAATGCCAAAAACATTGGCAACAAAAGCCAAAATAGACAAATGGGACCTAATAAAACTCCAGAGCTTTTGCACGGCAAAAGAAACAGTCATTAGAGTGAATCAACAACCAATAGAATGGGAAAAAATTTTTGCAGTCTACCCATCTGACAAAGGGCTGATATCCAGAATTTACAAAGAACTAAAATAGATTTACAAGAAAAAAACAAGCCCATTCAAAAGTGGGCAGATATGAACAGACACTTTACAAAAGAAGACATATATGAGGCCAATAAACATATGAAAAAATACTCATCATCACTGGTCATTAGAGAAACGTAAATCAAAACTACATTGAGATACCATCTCACCCCGGTTAGAATGGCGATCATTAAAAAATCGAGAGACAACAGATGCTGGAGAGGATGTGGAGAAATAGGAACACTTTTACACTGTTGGGAGTGTAAACTAGTTCGACCATTGTGGAAGACAGTGTGGCGATTCCTCAAGGACCTAGAAATAGAAATTCCATTTGACCCAGCAATCCCATTACTGGGTATTTATCCAAAGGATTAGAAATCGTTCTACTATAAGGACACATGCACACGAATGTTCATTGCAGCACAGTTTACAATAGCAAAGACTTGGAACCAACCCAAATGCCCATCAATGATAGACTGGACAGGGAAAATGTGGCACATATACACCATGGAATACTATGCAGCCATCAAAAACGATGAGTTCGTGTCCTTTGTAGGGACATGGATGAACCTGGAAACCATCATTCTCAGCAAACTGACACAAGGACACAAAATCAAACACCACATGTTCTCACTCACAGGTGGGTGTTGAACAATGAGAACACATGGACACAGGGAGGGGAGCACTATCCACTGGGGTCTGTTGGGGGGAAATAGGGGAGGGACAGTGGGGGTAGGGAGTTGGGGAGAGATAGCATGGGGAGAAATGCCAGATATAGGTGAAGTGGAGGAAGGCAACAAATGACACTTCCACGTGTGTACCTATGCAACAATATTGCATGTTCTTCACATGTACCCCAAAACCTAAAATGCAATAAAAAATAAAATTAAAAATAAATAAATAAAAAATAAAAATATTAAATACAAAAAAAGAAAATAAATAAATTAAATAATCCACGTTAAAAAAATTTGTTAAAATGTGATGACTTTATCTCTTTGATCTTTTATAATGATTATTAACTGTGTTCAGAATTTATGGGTTTTTTACACTTCCATTTTTATATTCAACTGAAATCTACAACCACATATTTGCCATTATGCAAAATTCTAGTATGCAGCAATGTATTTATTAATATCTTCACAACAGTGACAAGAATTTCAACCCTAGGACTTATGGAGTTTTATTGTCTACTCCTGCACATAACTAGAAAGGGGGAACCTGAGGATTGAGTGTAGAGATGGAACATGAAGCAGATGGCACAACAGCGGTCAAGGTTTTTACAATAAAGATTTAGGAGAAGGAAATGAGGTTAAGAAGTCAGATGATGAGACCTCTTGCTCTCTTGAGAAGGAGAATGTATTAGTCCATTCTCACACTGCTACAAAGAAATACCTGAGACTAGGTAATGTATAAAGAAAGGAGATTTAATTGGCTCATGGTTCTACAGGCTACACAGGAAGCAAGATGGCTTCTGGAGCCTAGGAAACGTTCAATCATGACAGAAATGCAAAGGGGAAACAGGCAAATGTTACATAGCTGGAGCACGAAGAACACAGAGCCAGGGAGGTGCTACACCTTTCAAACAACCGGATCCCATGGTGACTCACTCACTATCATGAGAACAGCATCAAAGGGGAAATCTGTTTACTCAGTCCAATCACCTCCCACCAGGCACCACCTCCAACATTAGGGATTACAATTTGACTGAAATTTGGGTGGCTACACAAACCTAAACCATTTCATTCCACTCTTGGCCTCTCCCAAATCTCATGTTTTTCTAACACTACAAAATACAATCATGCCTTCCCAATAGTCTCCAAAAGTCTGAACTTACCCCAGCATTAACTGAAAAGTCCAAAGCCCAGCGTCTCATCTGAGACAAAGCAGTATCTTCCGTCTGAGCCTGTAAGTCAAAAACAAGTCAGTTACTTTCAAGACACAATGGGGATATAGGTATATATGTATTAGTTAAATACTTCCTTTCCAAAATGGATAAATCAGCCAAAAGAAAGGGGCTACAGGCCCCATGCAAGTCTGAAACCCAGCCCGACAGCCATTAAATCTTAAAGCTCCAAAATAATCTCCCATGATTCCATGTCTCGCATCCAGACCACACTGATGCAAGCGGTGGGCTTCCAATGCATTGGGCAGCTCTGCATTCAAGCAAGGGGAAACAGGCAATAAACAATATAAATAAGTAAAACACATAGAAAAGTACATAATAGATATGTTTTGGAGAAGAATGAAGCAGGTATGTTGCATAGCAGAGGCGGGATTTTGATTCTGAATAAGGTAGTCCTAAAAGGCACCTCTGAGCCAAAACTCAGCTCAGTCCTCAAGGGAGGGCCTGCAGATTCTAGGGAGGGGAAAGGGCAGTGTCCTGAGGCTCACGTGGGGCAGGATGTCTGGGCACCTTAGAAAGAGCCCTTTCCTTGAAGTAAAATGAATGAGGGGACAGTGGTAGGAGGAAGGACCTCAGAGCCTTCAGTGTGGGAGCCCTGGGGAGCCTGGAGGCGCTGTAAGAAATTTGGATGGCAATATAATCTGGTTCTGTGTTCCCACCAAAATCTCATCTTGAATTATAATCTGAATTGCAATCCCCACGTATTGGGGAGGGACCTCAGGAGAGGTGATTAGATCATGGTGGTAGTCCCCCCGTGCTGTTCTCACGATAGTGAGTGAATTTTCATGAGATCTGATGGTTTTATAACGGGCTTTCCCTGCTTTGCTCTAACACTTCTCCCTTCTGCCGCCCTGTGAAGAAGGACACCTTTGCTTCCCCTTCTGCCATGACTGTAAGTTTCCTGAGGCCTCCCCAGCCATGCTGAACCATGAGTTAATTAAACCTTTTTCCTTGATAAATTACCTTGTCTCAGGCTATTTTTTATAACAGCATGAAAATGGACTAACATAGATGGTCTCTAAGACAGTGGGTCTCATGGGGTGGTCTGAAGTTCCAGAAAGACACTCAGGTTGTTGGACTAGGGGGAGCAAAGG
Organism: Plecturocebus donacophilus; assembly: GCA_004027715.1. Taxonomy (NCBI): domain Eukaryota; kingdom Metazoa; phylum Chordata; class Mammalia; order Primates; family Pitheciidae; genus Plecturocebus; species Plecturocebus donacophilus. The sequence continues at coordinate 149,686 of PVKP010000296.1, read as the reverse complement.
AAAGAAGCAGGGTACTGAAGGAGGTAGCCACTGTATTTCAGGCAAAATATACTGGTGGCTCAGCCTGCAGTGGCCCCATGAATGGTAGTGAAGTTCTGAAGCTTCTCTGAAGATAAAGCAAATGGAGCTATGGTTAGCAGGGGAAGGTAACATTAGTAACTGTTGTAGCTGTCTTGAAGAATTCCTATCACAGTAGATGACCAGAGGTGGTGGGCAGAGAGAGCTAGCAACCAAGCTGCTTCTGACCATAGCCACAAGGTATTTTGCTGACATGGATGCTCATTCTCCAGTTCTGCAGAGGTGAATGATCTGTAGGTCTATGCTCCATGACATTACCTATGCATATGAAAACATACATTCACTAAAACTTTAATTAACATATTTTATATAGTTTACAAAGTATTAACATTTTCTCATAGTAGAGAGACCAGGGCACATGGAATCAGTCAATAAGGCAACACCTGACCGTGACTGGGCAGGATGGAGAGCAGCTGTGGCACCCAGCCTGAGTCTGCAACAGAATTCTCTAAATCCCAGCCAGCAATGCACCTCTCACGGAAGCAATCTACCCTGAAAGCATGTGGGATTTGTATTACTACATCCTTAGTCAAGCAGATATCATTTTGTTTCCAATTCTGGGCTTCAGTTTCAGTTAAATGTGTAAAGATGGAAGGGGCTCCAGAGTGAGAATCCTTTCAGAATTGCTACTTCTCAGGGGTCCCCATCCAGAGAGACAATTAAAAACAGAAACTCATCCTGGGCAACATAGCAAGACTCCATCTCTATAACGGAAAATTTAAAAATTAGTCGGGCATAGTCCCAGCTACTCAGGAGGCTGAGGTGGGAGGAAAACTTGAGCCTGGGAGTTCGAGGCTGCAGTGAAACATGATTGTGCCTCTGTGCTCCAGCCTGCAGGATACGGTGAGATCCATCTCAAAAGAAAATTAAAAATTAAGAAATTAAAATTTATTTAAACTGCAGCAAACACATTGTAGGTTAAATATTTAGAACAATGTTTCAGAGAAAGGTGAATATACGTCCAAAAGAAATATTACCTTTCTTGGTGAAATTTAATAATTTCTGGGGTATGGTGGAGGAAAGGATAAAAATGTCAAAATCAGAATATCCCTCTTGGTTAATTTCAGGGTCAGTTCACCCAGATGCAGAAAGTCAAGCTTGATAACAGGCAGGAAAAAAGCATTCTTCTAAGACCCTTCCACATAGGGTGATAGAAGGTGGCACAGAGCCTGCGGCCCAGAGCCTGCATCCAGAGACCAATCTGAACCAGGCAGGAATCAGTGTCACTGTGCTCTCTGTTGAGCAATAAATACACTCTGTTCTAGGTGTGCCCCTTTTCAAGGAAGCTAATATATGAATCTGAATTTCAAACACATGTCAAATAATTTCTTTGTGTTTTAAAATCTCATCCTTTTTTTGTAGGATTAATAGCAGTCTTGAGTTTAAACAGCTCTACACAGTGTAAGCAACTCCAGACAATTCCTGTATTTTATCAATGTTTGTTTCCCCATCACTGGCCTGCACAGTCAGCACTCAGTCAAGTTTCACGAATAAATGTTTGAGTGCACGAAATCTTAACAATGTTCTTCCTGATCAGACTCCTGGTTGTGAGGAACAGAAATCCATCTGAACTGGACTAAGCAAGCAAAAGAAGGTTCTGCCTGGCCAGGACTCAGGCATCTAAGGCAGGGTCTAGCCATGTGAACTCAGCCCAGTGGGTTCAGCAACTAACTCCCACCATTCAGAGGCACCTGGCACGTCTATCCCATCCTTTCCCACTTCTGATGGGCTCTCCCTCAGATCTGTGGGGGCAGATATGAACAGCGCCTACCCAGGTCCCTCCCCTGACCCTGGATGCCACCTGCATCTTGGCAGGCAGTTTCCACACTCTCCCCCTGTCCTATGCCTCTCTGCCTGAGAGCTTTTCCTGGCCACAGAGGCATGTCAGCTCATGCAGGGGGAAGGGGGTGATGACGCACCCCCAGGGGCACTTCCTCACCTCCCCAGACAGTGGAAGATAGGCACTGGTTGATAATTGCCTCAACTCCTGCTCTGCATGACATAGTCATTCAGGGATGTCTTACACAGTCTCATGAGGTGTCCCAGGGGATCGCTACAGTTACTGGCATCTTCAAAAGAAATGTCTTATCAGATCTAATCTTCTATTCCTTATGTTGAGGTGTTGTTACCACAATAACAGACCACATAAGCATATAATGCTGTGGCCGGGCGGAGTGGCTCACACCTGTAATCCCAGCACTTTGGGAGGCTGAGGTGGGCAGATCATGAGGTCAAGAGTTCAAGACCAGCCTAACCAACATGGTGAAACCCCGACTCTACTAAAAATACAAAACTTAGCTGAATGTGGTGGCAGGCGCCTGTAATCCCAGCTATTCAAGAGACTGAGGCAGAAGAATTGCTTGAACCTGGTGGGCAGAGGTTGCAATGAGCCAAGATTGCACCACTGCACTCCAGCCTGAGCATAAGAGTGAGACTGTCTCAAAAAAAAATAATAATAATATAATGCTATATTTCTACTTGACCTTTTCTATGCTGAGATATATTTAGACACACAAGTACTTATCACTGCATTACAATTGTCTACAGCATTCAGCACAGTCACATACCACACAGATTTATAGCCTAGGAGCCACAGGTTAGCTGGGGGGTAGGCTCCACCCTCTAGGTGTGTATAAGTGCATGCTATGATGTTCACACACCCGCAAAGTTGCCTAATGACACATTTCTTAGAATGAATCCCTATCTTTAATGGCTGGATTCAGAGAAAATTTTCTTCAGTAAAAATGAAGCATCTGAAGTCATGTAAAAAGTCACATCCAACATTTATTTTTGAGGAAGGATGGGCTAGATTGGAGTCTCAGAGCATGCCTATAATGGTTAATTTTGTATGTCCACTTAAGTGGGCCACAGTATGCCCAGCTAGATCCCAGGCTTAACCTTTCCAGGAGTGTCTGGGAGGGTTCCCCAGGAGAGACTGGCATTGAGGTGGTGGACAGAGGAAAGCACGTGGCCTCCAGCTGTAGGTGGGCCTTCAGCAGTGCACCACCGGCCTGAGCAGGACAGTGTGGTAGCGATGGGGCGAGACCTTCCCGCCTGGCAGCTCGAGCTGGGACATCTGTTCTTTCCGGCGCTCAGCGCTCCTGGATCTCAGGCCCACAGACTCTGCCTGGAATCTACGCCATGGGCTCTCTGGCTCTCAGGCCTTTGAACGACACCCCTGGCTTTCCTGGGTCTCCAGCTTACATATGACAGATCCTGGGGCTTCTCAGTGTCCATACTTGTGTGATCCAATTCCTTGTAATAAATCTCTAAATCGATATAAATACAGACACAGATACCACTAGAGACATGCATGGAAACATTTCTTATTGGCTCTCATGCTCTGGAGAACCCTAATACAACACCCCGCCCTAAATGTGCGTGTCCCACCCTGTGGGTGTAACTGGAGCTGGGGTTAGAGCGGCATTCCTGCGCTTCAGGCTTGGTTTTCCCATTCTTTCCTCCACTCAGTCATCCAGCAGACACATGGATTCCTCACCATAACAAAACGCAGACTGAGTGACTTCGAAATTTGCACCCTTACAGTTCTGGAGACCAGGAGGACAAAAATGGAGGTGCAGGTGGGGCCACATGCCTGCTGAGGGTGCTAGGAAGGGGTCAGGCTCCCAGCTTCGGTGGCTCTAGTGTGGCAGCATCGCTCTCATAGTCACGTGGCATCTGTGGCTCCCATAGTCACGTGGCATCTGTGTCCTTTATATAAGGACACCAGTCACACTGGATCAGGGTCACCCGAATGAGTTCATCTTAACCTATCATCTACAAAGCCCCTATTTCAAAAAAAGAGGTCATCTTCTAAGGTACTGGAAGTAAAGACTTCATCTTTTGAGGGGACGCAATTCAAGCCATTACAGTCACCAATGCATCAAGTATTGTGATGATACTGAAGGTACAGATGAGGCTGCTGTGGCCTCTTCCTCAAGTGGTTCCCCTCCTGTCCATCCAGCAGTCAGGGACACAGACATTATATATACATATGATATGGATCACAAATATATATGCCATCCGTGATGCTGCACGCACAGGAGAAACTCCATGGTGGCTCTGGGAGGATAAAGGAGTTTCCCGGAGGATGTGGACATCTGAGCCGAATCTTAAAGACAAAGCTTATTTAATGTAGCAAGAAATAAGAGAGAAGGGAAGGGTGTTGTAGGCTAAATAACCCTCCCCTGTAAGGTCAGTGACAGAACCTGTGGTTGTCTGTATGGCCAGGATGCTGGGGCTGTGACAAAAAGATTGAGACAGGATGCACAGGGGAACTGAAAGGAAACGATGAACCATTTTACCAAAAGCAGGTCAGTCCAGTGCTGCAGACCGAGGCCAGGGGCAGCACTCAGGGTTGGAAGTGAGGAAGAGGAACGCCAATGACACCAAGTACCCTTAGGAGAGGTTTGCTAGTGAGAAGGAAGCAACGAGGGGAAGAAGGTGCTTCAGGATGCTTTAGGCTCCAGGAAGTGGATGCCCCGACTCAACAGAGCTTAAGGGAGGAGAAAACATCTTGCATAGTGAGAAGACCAGCGGCAAGTGACGTGGGGAGGACATGGCAAGGGTGTTGTCTCAGTCTATGGGCTAGTCTCCTCGTGCCCATCTGGGCATGGCTACATCAGCTCTTAGATGTCCTTCCTCAAAGTTGCCTGATGGCGGTCAGCAGCCACAAGGGCAGCCTCCCCGTCATCTGGAGGACTCCCTGTCATTTGAGAGCACCCCACTCCCAGCTGTACAATGAAAGCCTTCCCTTTGGTCTGATGTAGCCAGTTTAGTTCCTATTCTCACTCCTAGACCCATAAGAGGTACTGGGGAATACCCATGCCCAGCTTAAATCTGCAATCCTGACCAAACGCTGGGACAGATGAGGTCAACACGCCAGCTTAGTTCATTAGAATAACTAGGGAAATTTGTTAAAATTACTAGTATTGGCCGGGTGCAGTGGCTCATGCCTGTAATCCCAGCACTTTGGGAGGCTGAAGTGGGTGGATCACCTGAAGTCAGGAGTTCGAGACCAGCCTGGCCAATATTAAAAATACAAAAAAATTAGCCAGGCATGCTGGCACGCACCTGTGGTCCCAGCTGCTTGGGAGGCCGAGGCAGGAAAATTGCTTGAACCTGAGAGACAGAGGTTTCAGTGAGCCAAGATGGCACCACTGCAACTCCAGCATGGGCAACAGAGTAAGACTTCATCTAAATAAAAAAAAAAGGCTACTAGTATCTAGATTCCATCAAACTCTTGATTTAATTGGTCTGAGTTGAGACCCAGGCACCCATATTTTTTTAGAAATTTCTACCAGGTCAATCTAATGTGCAGATAAAATAGAGAACCACTGATTAGGGCTCATGTGAGCTCTACTCTGAAAGCTAGAGAGTAAGTCAGGTCTGCTATGTTGTGAGGCTGTGATAGAGGAGAGGTAGGAATTTGCTGACATAAATAAATAAATATAAAATAACTTTACAACACAGATTCCCTTCGGCAGGCAGAAGTGAGTAATGCATGCTGGGTAGGCAGCCAGTACTCTAGGAGGATAAAGCCAGGGAGGCTTGAGATTTTCCTTCCTCCAGGTTTGTAAGATGAAAACTTGGGCATCCCCGTAACTTAGTAACTTAAGGGAAAAGAACTTGGGGAGAAGAAAGGATTGAAGATAAAGGATAGAGTACAATCAGTAGGGCAAGGAAGATGTGGAATTCACATCCATGTAAATGGGCTTAGCAGCCTGACTAATGTGCTTTTGAGTCCCTTGCAAATAAGCAATAGACTCTGAGATCGGGGAGGAGCTGCTGCTTAGCAACAGGAAGGCATCAGGCAGTGTGTTTGTTCAGTGGTGGGCCTTTGAGAGCAGATCTGTGAGGGTTTCTCTGACAGTGAGGGTTCTCATTCCTCCCCTCTGCGGGTGGTGTGTTTCCTTCGGATGGTTCTTCCTAGCTGCACACAGTCCTGCATCATCAGAACGTGGGAAAGCTATTCAGGGCAGCCTGCATCTCGCTATTCCTGGTAAGAAAGATGCAAGGACTAATCTACAACACACACCAGCAGTACAATCTGGGAAAATGAACTAAAGTTCTCTGGTTCAACTTTGCAAGAAGAAAATCCAGGTTCAATGGCGTGTCTGTACCAAATCAAATAGTTCTTGAGATTGCACCCATGAACATGCCTTTGAATAATATATACTTTGAATAAATCAGATGCAAGAGATTTATACACATTTGAATATAAAACATATTTATTTAAACACAATAATGAGAAGGCTGAACTGAGAGCCACAGCTAAACAAACTTTGATGATAATGTACTAATTTTGGGTCAGGTCTCTACAACAATAATAAATGGAGACTGAATATTTTACAGCTTACCCCTGAAAAATAATTTCTCTTCCTTAGAGTTTAGTTTTACATTTATAAGTGGACCCAAGAGCCAAGATTATGAGATCAAATCCAAGTTAAGATAGTATTTCTTCAGGATATGAAAGATAAAGTCATGCTTGAAAATAAGTTTAACTTATTCTCTAAGTTCAAATTGAGTTTATAAAAATATCTCACAGAAAAGATTATGGTGTTTGATTAAAGCTACTGTTATTTCACTCCTTCTGATAATTTTATGTTTTTTATTACAATTTCAAATGAGAATATATTTATATATTGTATTCCTAATTCTCTTAAAAAATACATATTGGATATGTTTGATTTGATAAATTACCCTTTGAGATAAAATATTAAATGCTCAGAAATATTTTTAGATTCTATGCAATGTTAAACATCAACTAAAACTTTTTGATGTTATTATGCTTCCATTCTGCTGTTAATGCTTTATCCTTGAATATTTTCTTTTTCCTTTCTTTCATTTGGGTTGGTTCCAGGTCTTTGCTATTGTAGCAGTGCTGTAATGAATATACATGTGCATATGTCTTTATAATAGAATGATTTCTAACCCTTTGGGTATATACCCAGTAATGTGATTGCTGGGTAAAATGGAATTCCTATTTCTAGATCCTTGAGGAATTGTCACACTGTCTTCCACAATGGTTGAACTAATTTACACTCCCACCAACAGTGTAAAAGTGTTCTTATTTCTCCACATCCTCTCCAGCATCTATTGTCTCCAGATTTTTTAATGATCACCATTCTAACGGGCATGAGATGGTATCTTAATGTGGTTTTGATTTGCATTTCTGGATTTATTGATTTTTCGAAGGGTCTTTTGTGTCTCTATCTCCTTCAGTTCTACTCTGATCTTAGTTATTTTTTGTCTTCTGCTAGCTTTTGAGATTTTTGATCTTGGTCCTCTTGCTCTTTCAATTTTGATATTAGGGTGTCTATTTTAGATGTTTCCTTGTTTCTCATGTGGGCATTTATTGCTACAAATTTCCCTCTAGACACTGCTTTAAATGTGTCCCAAAAATTATGGTATGTTGTGTCTTTGTTCTCATTTGTTTCAAAGAACATCTTTATTTCTGCCTTCATTTCATTATTTATCCAGTCGACATTCAGGAGCCAGTTGTTCAGTGTCTATGAAGTTGTACGGTTTTGAGTTAGTTTCTTAATCCTGAGTTCTAATTTGATTGTGCTGTGTTCTGAGAAACTGTTTATTATGATTTCCATTCTTTTGCATTTGCTGAGGAGTGATTTACTTCCAATAATGTTGTCAGTTTTAGAGTAAGTGTGATGTGGGTGCTGAGAAGAAAGTATATTCTGTGGATTTGGGGTGGAGAATTCTGTAGATGTCTACTGGGTTCACTTGGTCCAAATCTACATTCAAGTCCTGGATATCCTTATCAATTTTCTTTCTCATGGATCTGTCTAATATTGACAGTGGAGTGTTAAAGTCTCCCACTATTATTGTGCAGAAGTCTAAGTCTCTTTGTAGATCTTTAAGAACTTGCTTTATGTATCTGGGTACATATATATTTAGGATAGTTAGCTCTTCTTTTTGTGTTGATCCTTTTACCATTATGTGATGCCCTTCTTTGTCTCTTGATCTTTGTTGGTTTAAAGTCCATTTTATCAGAGACTAGGATTGCAACCCCAGCTTTTTTTTTTTTTTTTTTTTTTTTGCTCTCTGTTTGCCTGCTAAATCTTCTTCCATTCTTTTATTTTGATCTATTTCTGTCTTTGCACATGAGATGGGTCTCCTGAATACAGCACACCGATGATTCTTGACTTTTTATTCAGTTTGCCCATCTGCATCTTTTGATTGGGGCATTTAGTCCATTTGCATTTACTGTTAATATTGTTATGTATGAATTTGATCCTGCCATTTTGTTACTGGTTGGATGTTATGCTCTTTGATTCACAGTTTCTTCATTGTGTCATTCATCTTTGTCATTTGGTTCTTTTTTGCAGTGGTGGTACTGGTTGTTACTTTCCATGTTTACTGCTTCCTTCAGGAGCTCTAGTAAGGCAGGTCTGGTGGCAACGAAATCTCTCAGCAGTTGCTTGTCTGTAAAGGATTTTATTTCTCCTTCACTTATGAAGCTTAGTTTGTCTGGATATAAAATTCTGGGTTGAAAATTCTCTTTAAGATGGTTGAATATTGGCCCCCACTCTCTTCTGGCCTATAGGGTTTCTGCTGAGAGATCCACTGTGAGTCTGATGGGCTTCCCTTTGTGGGTGACCTGACCTTTCTCTCTGGCTGCCCTTAGCATTTATTCCTTCATTTCAACCTGGTGAATCTGACGATTATGTGCCTTGGGGTTGCTTTTTTTGAGGAGTATTTTTGTGGTGTTCTCTGTATATCCTGTATTTGAATGTTGGTCTGCCTTGCTAGGTTGGGGAAGTTCTCTTGGATAATATCCTGAAGAGTATTTTCCAGCTTGGATTCATTCTACCCGTCATCTTTAGTACACTGATCAAGTGTAGATTAGGTCTTTTCACATAATCCCATATTTCTTGGAGGCTTTGTTCATTTCTTTTCACCCTTTTTTCTCTTTTCTTGCCTTCTCATTTTATTTCATTGAGTTGACTTTCAATCTCTGTTATCCTTTCTTCTGCTAGGTCAATTTGGCTATTGAAACTTGTGTATGCTTCGTGAAGTTCTTGTGCTGTGTTTTTCAGCTCCATCAAGTTATTTATGTTCTTCTCTAAGCTTGTTATTCTAGTTAGCATTTCATCCAACCTTTTTTCAGGGTTTTCAGTTTCTTTTCATTGGGTTAGAACATGTTTCTTTAGCTCAAAGAAGTTTGTTTTTATCCACTATCTGAAGCCTGCTTCTGTTAATTCATCAAATTCATTCTCCATCCTGTTTTGTTTCCTTGCTGGTGAGGAGTTGTGTTCCCTTGGTGGGGGTGAGGGGTTCCAGTCTTTGCTGGTTTCATCTTTTTTTGTGCTAGTTTCTTTCTGTTTTCTTGGATTTATCTAGCTTTGATTACAGGTAGCTGCTTGGGGAGGCAACTTTCCTTTGTTTGCCTGCAGAGGCGCTGCTGGGTTGCCCTGGATTCAGTGGAGCTGCTGTGTAGATTTCCTGCGTCTTTTGTTTCTCAAGAAGATTAGGCCTGCCTGTGCAATGGTGGCTGTCCTTCCCCACACTGAGAGGATCATTCCTGGTTGCACTCTAACTGATGTGTTGGCTGCGATACTCTCAAGTGAGAGGGCTTCAGCCTGCTGGGCTTTGTGGGGGAGGAATCCTTACAGTGGTATTGCCTGATTCCCTACTTTCAGTTCCCTTTCTTTCAGTGGGGGGGTGCGTAGCTCCTTCCCGAGAGCTTTCTAGGTGTCAGCCAGTGCTTCCGCCTACATCTGTGCCAACAACGCCGACACCACTGGAGTTGCTGCTCAGCCATGTTCAGGCAGCTCACAGGGGCTTTTTAGCCTGGCAAAGATCTCCTGTTGTGTGGGTGTGGAGGGCTTGGGTAAAGTGCAGTATCTGAACCCGATGTTCTGGAGTGGGAGAGCCCCCAGTCATCTGGTCAGTTGCATGCACCTCCTGCGTGGGGCAGTGCCCTGCCCTGCTTCAACTTGCCCTCTTTGGTTTATGCCCACTCTCCAACTAGACCCACAAAATGATCCTAATACCTCGTTTGGAACTGTGGAGACCACTCAGCTTCTGCATCTCTCTAGCTGGGAACTGCATTCTGGAGCTGCCTCTATTTGGCCATCTTGGAAACCCCCCGATAGCATTTTTTTTTATCTCTAGTACATTTTCTAAACTCCAACTGCTTATTTCTTTTGTTCTTTTTTTTTTTTTTTTTCAGACGGAGACATTTTCTAAACTCCAAAACTCCAACTGCTTATTTCTTTTGTTCTTTTCTTTTATTTTTTTTTTTTCGAGTTGGAGTCTCGCTCAGTTGCCAAGGCTGAAGTGCAATGGTGTGATCTCGGCTCACTGTAACCTTCACCTCCTGAGTTCAAGCAATTCTCCTGCCTCAGTGTCCCGAGTAGCTGGGATTATAGGCATGAGACACCACATTTGGCTAATTTTTGTAGAGAAAGGGTTTCACTAGTTGGCCAGTCTGGTCTCAAACTCCTGACTACAGGTGATCTGCCCGCCTTGGCCTCCCAAAGTGCTGGGATTACAGGAGTGAGTCACCATGCCCAGACATTTTTATTCTTATTCTTTTTCCCACAACACTGTGACAGGAGAGAGACCTACAGTATTTGGGTCAAGGTTTCCCTGTATCTATCTATGCACACATCCTAGTAGATACTCTGAAAGAGGAGGACTTATTGATGGGGGAGAATCACTTGAGCACAGGAGTTTGAGGCTGCAGTGAGCTCTGATGATGTCAGTGTACTCTAGCCTGGGCAATGGAGTGAGACCCTGTCTGGAGAAGGAGAAGAAAAAAAGGAAAGAAGAGAGGAAGGAAAAGATGGAGAGAAGGAGGGAGGAAGGAAGGGAGGAAAAGAAGAAGGAAGGAAGGAAGAAAAAAGTAAAAAAGGAAGGAAGGGAGGGAGGGAGGAAAATGAGTTAATATAGGATGCTACTTCTTCTTAGAGATAGGAAATGTGCTAAACAAATGATTTGAAATATTAGAACTTATTTTTCATTTCTAATTATTCCCTTGACTTGCTGTGGAACCTTGGACAAATCCTTTAATCTAATTGTTTTTTGTTCTTAATCTGTAAAATCAGGGCTTTGACTTAGAATCCACAAATGTATAGAATTGAAAAAGAAGTTTAAAATGTGGTCTGCTCAAACACATTTTTCTGTAAACACACATACATATATAACATATGCGTTATATATATATAATATATGCATATATTCTAGAATAAATACATATGTAATGTTATAAACAGCTGTATTTTCATTCTGATGAAAGGAATATCCAAGAGTCTAAGCAATTGCTAAGCAATTGCTTCTTACTGAGAAAAGTTGACATGGGAACATATTAAACAATAAGACCAGATATTTTATTTTTGTAAAATAATGTACTAACATACTAGAAAGAAAAAACTGGCAAGAATAAGTAAACATGACAAAATATGAATATAGACAGCTTCTGGTATGCAGAATTATGGACATTTTTCTACTGTTTTTCATTGTTATTTTCCAAAATGTCTCAGAGGAGTTGGAGTTACTTTTACAGTGTTAAATTATATGCTCTCAGAAAATAATGTATATATTCTGAAGTTTTACCTTTCTCCATCCAGGAAAATGCAACTTCCTTGTTTCTAATCTAGAGCAGTGTAGAAATAGATGGAAATTGTGTTGTTTGCTCAATCCATTTTGAAAGATTTTCAAATGGCTTAATTTCATGTTACAAGTGAAGAACTATTAAGAGAATGAGGAGCTAAGCCACAGACTGAGAGAAAATATTGGCAAAAGATATATTTGATAAATGACTGTAATGCAAATTATACAAAGAACTCTTAAAATTTGACAATAAGGAAACGAACAACCCAATTTTAAAATGGTCAATTATCTGAACAGATGTCTTGCCAAAGAAGACACAGATGGCAAATAAGCATATGAAATGCGGCTCAACATTGTATGTTCTTAGAAAATTACAAATTAAAAGAACAATGAAATACCACTACATACCTATTAGAATGGCCAAAATGTAAAAAAACAAAACAAAACAACAAAAACAAACAAAAAAACTGACAACATCAAATGCTGATAAGGAAATGAGGCAACAGGAACACTCATTCACTGCTAATAGTAATGAGAAATGGCACGGCCAGTTCGGAAGACTGGCATTTTCTTACAAACACACTCTACCATATGATCCAGCAACCATAGTTCTTGGCATTTACCCAAAGGAATTAAAAGCTTGTGTTCTCACAAAAACCTGCATAAAATGTTTATATCAACTTTATTCATTATTGTCAAATCTTGGAAGCAACCAAGATGTCCTTCAGTATATGGATGGATGGATAAATTAACTGTGGCAATCCAGAATGAATCGCCACAATGAAATATTATTCAGCAATAAAAAGAAATGAGCTATTATGCGATAAAAAGACATGAGGAAAAGTAAGTGCATATTATTAAGTGAAAAAAAAAATCTGAAAAGGCCACATATTGTATGATTCCAATTTTAACATTATCGAAGAGATAAAACAGCAAAAAAAGCAGTGGTTACTGGGTGTTACCAGAAAGGAAGGGGTGAGTAGGTGCAGCACAGAGGATTTCTAGGGCAAAGAAACTCTCCTTTGATGCTAACATGATAGATACATGACATTACACATTTGTTCAAACCCACAGAATATACACCCTCAAGAGCGAACCTCAGTGTAAACAATGGAGGGAAGAGATTTGCCTTGGTAGGAGGCTCGGGGCTCCAGAGGACACACAGGATGTCCTTAAGAGCAACTGTGTATAACCAGAGCACCTGTCTCAGCCTCTCCAAGTTCCACGACCTGAGGCAAGTTCTTCACCTCCCTGGGCCTTTGTTTCTTTGTGTGGAATTGGAATAATAACAACACCTTGTCAGTGTCTTTAGATTGGTGAGCAGTGGCACTGTATGATTATGATCATGTTACTTGGAAAGTGGAAGGCAGGAGGCCCATGTGAATGTGGGGATGGATTATTGAGAGTGGAAGAGAAGCCACATAAGGAAGAACACTCCTCTCAGATGGCCTCAGTACTTGCCTTCCACAAAGTAAGAATCAAGGTCAGTACGGGATAGTGAGGCTGCACAGTTGAGGTGGGGCCATGCAGGTGTCCCTACAGTGAAGGACAAGTGACAACATCTCTCATTTGCACCACTGGCCTCCGCTGACATCTTCTGTCCATGACCCCCTTCACCTGTGACCCTCACGGGGAACACATGTGATTTGTGTCCAGTAGTAGTAAGGACTTGGGTCCACCTTGCTGGGCCACCACTGATTCCTGGGACTTCAGCCACCCATGGATGGGCCAAAATGTTCTCCTCTGTAAAATGAGGACATGATTCTTCTGAGATAAGGGTCAGTCAGATTCTTTCAAGAGGTTCAGGAGTTTTGAAACCTAGGAACATATTACTCTTCTGTTCCTCCGGATGAATGCTGACACCCACTCACCAGCTGGCTGGCCAGAATCACAGACATCGTCGGTGGTACTCCAGCCAGCTAAGCTGGGCAACTAGCCTGATCTATTAGAGTGAAAACCCTCATATCCATAAATACATCATAGCACCACTGAGCAGGCATGAAGCATGAACCTTAGGAAACAATAATTAGCTTTCTTTTAAAATCACAAACAGAACAAATTTCTTCTTTCTTGCTGTTTTAATTAAAGAAATAAAATAGCAACTAATACTGCACATCTGATATATTACTCACAGGCAAGCAGATTTATGATTGCTTAAGAAACTTCAATTCAATTGTCTAAATTGTTCTTATTCCACACCAAATTTAATTATTTGTATTTGCTGAGTTCTACACAATGTAAATGTCCCAAGATGCATAGAATTAAAATGAAAAACTCATAAAACAAATGGGCATGACACATATGGGCAGTCAATTAAAAATAGTGATTGAGTACTGTATCTGCTATACGCCATAAAATTCAATGAAGAAAGAAAAAAATAACTAACATATTTTAAGATGCTCAGGTTAAATAAATTGAACATAATATTTCCATTTCTATGACACTGAAACACTTTTAATAGTTTGAGAGAAATTCTTCTGTAGTTTTAATAAACCGATGCTTTTATGAGAATATAAGTGGCATTAGATGCTGAGTCTCATGGCAGACAGAAGATTATTTTAAAGTATGAATTCAAAGAGATCAACACTAAACTGCTAGTATTAACATTACTAGTATATTATTTTTAAGTGAGTTATGGATTATTTCCCTGGTAGAGTACATTTAAAGTGTGATTTGAATTAAGTGGGCTTGGCATCATATCTTAAGACAATATTTTAAGGCAATCAGTGTTGGTAATAAGTAAATATATTGAATTAAAATGGTGAAATACAACTTAATTTTAAAGCACCATTAAGGGGCTTTACAAATTAAATAAATGCTCATGATTCCCTCCCATCCATGCTCTCGACCATCTCCTAAAATCAGCACCTCCCAAAGTCGGCTCCAATTCAGTGCTCAGACACAAAGCCCCAAGGTACCCTTGATTTTATGCTCTCATGCTTCAGATCCAACCCAGCAGTGAATCCTGCTCTCTCTGCCTTCCACTCCTTCTCCACTTTCAACTCCTACTCCCCCAGCTATCTCTATCTCATCCACCAACTTCTGCCTTCCAGCTTCTTTTTTTTTTTTTTTTTGAGACAGAGTTTCACTCTGTCACCCAGGCTGAAGTGTAATGGTGCGATCTTGGCTCACTGCAACCTCTGCCTCTCAGGTTCAAGCAATTCTCCTGCCTCGGCCTCCTGAGTAGCTGGGATTACAGGCACCTGCCACCACATCCGGCTAATTTTTGTATTTTTAGTAGAGACAAGGTTTCACCATGTTGGCCAGGCTGGTCTCGAACTCCTGACCTCAAGTGATCTGCCCACCTTGGCCTCCCAAAGTGCTGGAATTACAGGCGTGAGCAACCTTGGCCTGGACCCCTTCTAGCTTCTATCTTTACCTTTCAGTTCTGCTCCTCTCCACTTACAATCAGTACCACTGACTCCTTCTCTCCTCCACCTGATATCTCTACCTTCAACTCCTGCTCTCCCTACTTGTAATCTCCACCAGCACCGTAAGACACACACACCACACACACAATCACACACCACACCCAGAAACACATACCACCACCATCACCATCACCTCTGTCTCCACCACCACCATCCCCATCACCACCACGCAGTAGTTCTTGGTCTGTAAAATTTCTAAAGCCCTGCAGAGAAAACACTTCGGGGTCCCCTACCAACAAGTAGTCAGTGCTCCTTGGTTAAGCCCTGATGTGACTCTGGACGAAGCACCCTCTCCCTTGTCCGAGTCTCTGGGCTGGGCTTCTCCTGTCCCCACCTGGAACACGTCTGAAAGGGAAATGGGCCTTGGGGAACACACCCCACTCCCCCCAGGAGAAATACAGGTTCCTCAACTTCCTTCCTCCTCATCCTCACAGAAGGTCGGAAACCAAGGATTGTTTTAGGTTAAGGACAGTCATGGGCTTTTCTTACCTTGATTTCCTTGGCAGTAGAACTCCGTCGAAAACTCAGTAGACTTCCAGTCCGTTTGCTCAAAGTCCGTTCCGTGTGTCCACAGCTCACTTAGCAAAGCTCTCAGATCACTTTCTTTGCTTTCTCATTCCCATTTCTCATCGCTCACTCTTAGGTGAAAGATACCCTCCCTAGGCTGCAGAGCTCTGGTGGAAAGGCCCCACCTGTAATCTATTCTTTCAGACATTTAATCAGATTACAGGTGTTTAAAAATCTCAACCCTTAAATTTGTGGGCTAAAAGTACCTTTTTTTTCACACTGAGAGATCCAAGTTTCTGGCTCTCTGTTTTTTATTTCCTTTTACAAATGCGCTGATCTGTCTGTATAAGCTCACCCTCTTTCTTGTAATGCATTATCACAATGAACTTATATTGACCCAAACAAGCTATATCGTCCTGCTTAAGAGCAAGGAGGGCTGGGCTGTATTAGGAACACACACACATACTAAGTGATCCACACAGCTTGCAGTCAAATTACTTTCCTAAATGTCCTTATCAGTTCACATTTCTTCCAGCAGTAGGTAAGAGATTGCCTGTCTGCATTCTTCATGCACGTGGCTTTATCACTTCCTTTTTTGCTGCTGTTATTCTCACAGGTCTGTACAACAAACTTTAGGCTCCCTACGGATTGGAACCATATCTTCTTAATTTCTATGCTTCCAACTACTGGCAACTGAAATATACTTGAATGTTGATATAATGAATGTATATAAATAAATGAATGAATGGTAGGATTACTCATCTGTTTTCAGTGTAAAAATTTATGAGTTCCAAGAATGCACATATCAAAGCACCTACCATAAGACTTTGATCTTGACAAAGCTTTTCTATAACCTTCCTCAGATCTCTTGGAAAACTGTGCTTTTGTGACTTTAGCCAGAATAATAGCCAATCAACAAAAAGTAATTTCCAGCCCCATCACCCCCACCACAGCTCCATCGTTTATGAGGCAGTCGAAGCAAATCAATTCAGCACTTCATATTTCAGTTCTCTCCCTTGTATAATGAGAGAGATGGTACCCAGTGGACATGAATAACCAATAGAAAGCAACTGGAACACAGGGAACTCAATGTATGCTAATGAAGTCCAGTTGATTTCTATATATGGGAAACATTTTAAGTAGCTGCCACAGTTTTATATCTAAAAGCAGAGTGAGCCATGCCTCAGGAAGAACTAATGGACCTTAAAGAGAATCTGAGGAGCACACCTCCCTGACAATGACCTCCTGATATGTAGAAAGACAATCTCTCTCTCTCTGTCTCTGTCTCTCTCTCTTTCTCTCTCTCTTTTTCTTTGTCTCTCTCACCTCAAACTCTACTACTCCAAATTAGGATCCAGTCCCTCATATGTGTACTTTACTACTTACATCTGATCTTCAAAATCACCCTATAGGCCGGGCATGATGGCTTACCCCTGTAATTCCAGCACTTTGGGAGGCTGAGGTGGGAGGATCACTTGAGGTCAGAAGTTCGAGACCAGACTGGCCAACATGGTGGAACCCCGTCTCTACTAAAAATACAAAAATTAGCCAGGTGCAATGGCACACACCTGTGATCTCAGCTACTCAGGAGGCTGAGGCAGGAGAATCACTTGAACCCAGGAGGCAGAGGTTGCAATGAGCTGAGATTGTGCCACTGCACTCCAGCCTGGGAGACAGAGTGAAACTGTCTCAAAAAAAAAAAAAAAAAAAAAAGAAAGAAAGAAAGAAAGAAAATCGCCCTATATAGGCAATGTTTAGATTAGATCATAGGCAAAGTGGGGATAAATAAAAATTCCAAGTCACAATGTCATCATCAGGATCACAATCAGCCGAGACATATGCAGTACAAAGTGCAGTGCTAGTGTAACGTTTGTGGAGCACTGTATCATTTCCAATCAGTAAAGACTATTTAATTAAATTAATATTAATTAAATAACTATCAAATTTTATTAAATGCATACATGTAAACTTGTGTTGGCAAATAAACAAATTTAAGCTGTGTTTGAGCCATGCTGAATTCTTTATTAGCAAATAATCAAAAATATTTTCCACAGTGGAACATTATTAAATGAAAGTAAAACATATGTTAAGAACTAGTATTGCTATAAATACATATGCAACAGTAAAAACTAATCATATGTATACATGTGTTTATTTCAGTATTGTGAGTAGGATATATATACAACATTAATTTTACTAGAGATTAAAGTTGATGAAATGAAATGTATCTTTATGAATGTATACACATCCGCAAACAACCATGCTAAATATATGGAAGTTAAGAATTTTCATTGGCCATTTATTCAGTCGCTTGAAAGTTATCTTCTATTTCTTCTAATTTTACAAATTCCTTGATAAATTTCCAAAGGCCCCTTAAAATACATAAGAAATGAATACCATAGGTTAGAAAAAAATACATTAAGCATGAAAGAAAATTTCAAAATAAACACCTATTTTAGACACATTTACCCAAACACAGACAAGATGAGACTTTGTAATCATTTACTTTTTTAAAACAGATATTTGTACAGAGTCGTGGCCTTGAATGTAACAGATCCTCTAAATAAATAGATGGATTTCCCTGCAGCATATGGTATGGCAGGGAAGGTAGGTGTACCATGAGCATAATGATAGACTTTAGGTCCATTCACTCTCATTGCCAAGGCTGTGGGAGGCACTTCCCCAGTTCTGTGTTTGTAACTCTATTCTCTCTTTTTAAGAAGACCCTACATGATACAAGAAACCGCAAAATCTAGATCCACCTATACAGCTCATTCAGCACTCTATCCAATCCCTTTCTCCCATGGCTTTTTCTGCCCCACAAGCTGGAGAGTGGGGTGCTCCAAGTTCTGGCCTCTCTTACAGCTGAGAGTGGCCTTGGCCCATGGTGCTGGCCAATGAGATGTGGGTGGGAGCACCTGGAAAGAATTGTCCTTCCTGAATAAACTGGAAAGCCTCAAATTGAGAAGCTCTTTGCCTTCTGTCCTTCACCTTTCCCTTTCTTAATCCATGGAATGCGGACCGGTTAATGCCTGAAGACAGCCATATTGAGACCCTAAGGAGGCAGCAGCCACACTCAAAGGAAAGCAGCGAAGACAGGTGAGGAGCCCTAGTTCCTTAATGATGTCATTGAGCCCAAGCCACCTACACCTAAAAGTCTCTTCCCTGCTGATAAAAAAAAATCCTTTCCCTCTTTAAATCATCATATGGTTTTCCATTGCTCTTAATACCAAATTCTAAGATTCAAACTATAGGACCAACTCAAAGTGAAGTAACTGTGTGAAGTACAAGCTTGTAATATAAATAATAAGTTTATACCAATATTATAAGTTTAGTTATAAACAAATGATATAAATCAGCCACTTACTTTTTAAACTAAAATTTTCAGAGTAATATACGTGTAGGGGTTTTCAAAATGTATCATCACTAAAAGCCTTATAATTGGAGAAAATAAAGCCATGCCTCCCTACTTTCCTGATCCCTGGCCATGAGAATTCACCTTCACCTCCAACTTTATCTAATAAATGTATTTCTACATTACTAAATAAAGGGTACAGATTGAGGTCTAAATCTTAGAGTGATCATTTCAAAGCACAGAAAAAGGATGCAACATGTATATTTAATGTAAGCATTCATGAGTCTGAACCCTTCAAAGGTCTGTCTAGTCTAATCTAGTTTTGAATAACTGACCTTGAGAACAGCATGATACTACTTTAGTTCTTTTATCATGATGTCAATACTTACTCCTGCCCTTCTTCACTGATCTTTCCCATGGTCTGCTTCACGTTGCTTTCAATAACCTACAAAAAATTATCATCATTGGCCCATGCTTATTACATAGGACAAGCAGGCACTAGAGGAAATATTTTTATTGATAAACATTGATTCACAAAAAAACTTACTTTTATTTTCTTCTTTAAAATTGTATTTTCTGTTTCAAATTTCATAACTTCTTGCTGGAGGAGAAGTGGTGTGAAAAGCAATATACTTGGTTAAAAATATTTGTTAACTATTTTTCTCTATTTAACAAGATTATGTGAATAATGTTATAATTTCAAGAATACTCAATAGCACACTACTTAAAAACAGATGAAGAAACAAATCATAAAATGAAGGACAGTTAATGAGAAGGAAACATCCTCGTCCTCTGGGTAAAAAATCAGAAAAGGTGGAAATTAATGTTTCAAAATATCAGAAAATTTTAGAAGAGGAAATTCCAGAAGAGTTCTTTACTTTTCAAAACTAATGATAGAACTTGTTAAGGCGGCTGGAAAAATATAAAAATACAAATATCAATAAATCACACATATATCAGCAATAACTGAATGTAAACTGTAATGGGAATTTTTTAAATTACTAGTTATAATAGTAATACATCCCAGAAACTCTTAAGAACAAAATAATTATTTTGCACCAAGGTATAAAAATAAATTAAATAAGTACAAAATAATCCCAGATAGGAGTATTAACATTGTAAAGCTGACACTTCCTCCCAAATGCATTTATAAATTAATTGTAAGCACAATCAAAACACCAAAAGTATTATTATCAAAACTTCAAAAATTCAATAGTGTTAATGAGAATATTCAAGATAATTCTGAACAAAATAATGATGGGCAGAGGGTATAAAGACTTGCTCTTTCAGATATTAGATGTGTTGAAAGGGATTAGCAATTGTAATAGTTAGGCTTAATGGGGTATTATTAAGAACCAAGGCTGAGTTTTAATACTAAGTCTACTGCTTGCTAACCTGGACCTCAATGAAGTTACTTAACATATTTGCACCCCATTTCCATACTTCAAAAAGAGAATTAATACTACCATCTATCTGTTGGGGTTGCTGCAAATTAAATGAAATTTTTTTTTAATGTTCATAAAAGTGTTTGATGCATTGTGAATCCTCAATACACTTAGCTCTCTCTCTCTCTCTCTCTCTCTTTTTTTTTTTTCTGGTTGGAAATTGCTTATTTCAAATCTAGAACCAAATACCAATTACATAACAGAATAACAATGACAA
The DNA here is from genome assembly GCA_004027715.1 of Plecturocebus donacophilus. NCBI lineage: Eukaryota > Metazoa > Chordata > Mammalia > Primates > Pitheciidae > Plecturocebus > Plecturocebus donacophilus. Next base: position 129,079 of record PVKP010000296.1, on the reverse strand, counting down.
TTCTGTTGTATTTTCCAGTATTTGAATTAAGAAGCCAAATATAAATATGAAATAAAGTAATATAAATTAGTGATATGGAATCTTCATAGGGAGCTTTCTATTCCTGAAATTTAATTTGTCTAACAAGGTTTTAATCATGAAAGAAAAGTGTACATGATTTTGACATTATATCATGCTTTAATATTTAAAGTTAGAACTCATTACTGTTTAAAAATACAACTATAAATTGATGGTTGTTCTGAGGACAACCATCTTATTTGATGGTTGTCTGAGGACAAACCATTCTTATTTACTTTTTTTAAGAAATAAAAGAGAACAAATCCTAAACAAAAAAACACAGAAGAAAATCTTCAGGAATGGTCCAAGAATGGCTGACTAGAAGCAGCTGCTGTAAGCAGCTCCCACTGAGAAGAATGAAAATGGCAAGTGACTCCTACACAGCTGAGGTATCCAGGTTCTCTCATTGGGACTGACTAGGTGTTTGGCACGACCCACAGAGAGCAAGAAAAAGCAGTGTGAAGAGGTGGCCCACCTTGGAGCTGCAAGGGGCAAGGGGAACTTCCACTCCCAGCCAAGGAAGGCAGTGAGTGATTGTGCTATCCTGCCCAGGAAACCATGCTTTGTCCACAGATATGTGCAACCTGTAGATCAGAAGATCTCCTCATGAGTCCACACCACCAGGGTCTTGGGTTCCAAGAACAGAACCACTCAGGTTGCCAAGTTTCCTGCAGGGAGGGGCAGCCACCATCACTGTGGCTGTCTGCTGCCTAAGGCAACAAAGTTCCTGGGGGGAAGAGAGGCAGCCATCACTCCATCTCCAGTCTGCTGTTTTCCCTGGCTGGTGTCAGAGAGACTGGGCAGTTTGGACTGGGAGGAATTCCCCGCGGCTCAGCACAGTGGCTTTGGCAGACTGTGGTCAGACTGCTTCTTTAGCTGGGATCTGGATCTATTCCTCCTCACTAAGTGGGGCCTCCCTGTGGAAATTTCAGCAACTCCAGCCAGGGGTTTATGAACAGAACTCTGATCTCCCTGGGATGGAGCCCCTGGGGCAAGGGATTGCTGTGGTCTCTGGTTCAGCAGACTTAGCCTTTCCTGTCTGCTGGCTCTGAAGAGGCCAGTCTGGACAAGGGGGATTCCCACCAGCACAGTGAACTGCTCCACCAAGGGGCAGCCAGAGTGCTCTCTTAAGCAGATCCCTAATCACGTGCCTCCTAACTGGCTGATACTTCCCAACAGGGATCGCTAGACACCTTATACAAATGCATTCCTGTTGTAATTAGGCAGGTACCCCTATGGGACAAAGCTCCCAGATGAAGGAGCAGGTAGCAATCTTTGCTATTTTGCAGACTCCACTGGTGACACCTCCAGGTGCTGGAGGGACCCAGGTGAATAGGGTCTGAAGTGGACTCCCAGCAAACTGCAGCAGCCCTATGGAAAGAGACCTGTTAAAAAGGCAAACAAACAGAAAGCAACAGCAACAACATCAACAAATCAGACCTCAGCGAAACCCCAACCAAATGTCATCAGCCTCAAAGATCAAAGATAGATAAGTGCATGAACATGAGAAAGAATCAATGCAAAAATGCTTAAAACTCAAAAAGCCAGAGTTCCTCCTCTCCTCAAAATGATCTCAACACCTCTCAACAAGGGCAAAGACCTGGGCTGAGGCTGGGATGGATAAACTGACAGATGTAGACTTCAGAAGGTGGGTAATAACAAAATTCACTGAGCTAAGGGAGTATGTTCTAATCCAATGCAAAGAAACAAAGAAAGATGATAAAACATTACAGGAGCTGTTAGCTAGATTAGCCAGTTTAGACAGGAACATAAATGACCTGATGGAGTTGGAAAATACAACTCACGATCTTCATAATGCAACTGCCAGTATCAATAGCCAAATAGACCAAGTGGAGGAAATAATCTCAGAGAAAAAAGAATGAAAGGAATAAACAAAACTTCTGAGAATTATGGAATTATATAAAAATACTGAATCTAATTAGTTCAACCACTGTGGAAGACAGTGTGGCGATTTCTCAAGGACCTAGAAATAGAAAGTCCATTTGACCCAGCAATCCCATTACTGGGTATAAACCCAAAGAACTATAAATCATTCTACTATAAAGACAGATGCACACATATGTTTATTGCAGCCCTGTGTACAATAGCAGAGACCTGGAACCAACCCAAATGCCCATCAATGATAGACTGGACAAAGAAAATGTGGTACTTATACGCAGCCATAAAAAACGATGAGTTCGTGTCCCTTGTAGGGATTTGGATGAATCTGGAAACCATCATTCTCAGACAGAAAGCCAAACACCACATCACACACTGGGGGCAGTTCAGAGGGTAGGGGAGAGACAGTGAGGGATGAGGAGGGAGGGGAGGGATAACATGGGGAGAAATGCCAGATATAGTATGCACCTAAAGTTAAATAAATAAATATTAAAAAAAATACTGAATCTACTGCCGAGTGGCATACTTGAAAGAGACAAGGAGAATGGAAGTTGGAAAACATACTTCAGTATTTCATCCAAGATAATTCCCCAACCTAGCAAGGCAGACCAACATTCAGATACAGGAAATCCAGAGAACCCCAGTAAAATACTCTATGAGAAGATCCAAATACACATAATCATCAGATTCTCAAAGGTCAAAATGAACGGAAAAAAATGTTAAGGGCAGCCAGAGAGAAAAGCCAGGTGACCTACAAAGGGAAACCCATCAGACTAACAGCATACCTCTCAGTGGAAACCTTAAAAGCCAGAGAGATTGGGGGTCAACATTTAACATTCTTAAGGAAAAGAATCTGCAACCCAGATTTTCATATCCCACCAAACTAAGCTTCATAAGCAGAGGAGAAATAAAATCCTTTTTAGACAAGAAAATGATGAGGGAATTTGTCACCACCAGTCCTGCCTTACAAGAGCTCCTGAAAGAAGCACTAAATATGGAAAAGAAATCCGTTACCAGACACTACAAAAACACACTGTAGTACACAGACCAATAACACTATGAAGCAACTACATTAGCAAGTCTGCAAAATAACCAGCTAGCATCATGATTACAGGATTAAATTCACACATAATATTATTAAACTTAAATGTAAATGGGCTAAATGCCCCAATCAAAAGACACAGAATGGCATGCTGGATGAAGAGTCAAGACTCATCAGTGTGCTGTATGCAAGAGACCCATCTTATGTACAAAGACACACATGGGCTCAAAATAAAGGGGTGGAGAATAATTTACCAAGCAAATGGAAAGCAGAAAAAATCAGGGGTTGCAATCTTACTTTCTGAAAAACAGACTTTAAACCAATAAAGATCAAAAAATAAGAAGAAGGGCATTACATAATTATCAAGGGTTCAATTCAACTAGAAGAGCTAACTCTTCTAAAGATACAGGCACTCAATGTAGGAGCACCTAGATTCATAAAACAAGTTCTTAGAGACCTACAAAGTCTCTAATAATAGTGGGAGACTTTAACACCCCACTGTCAGTATTAAATAGATAATTAAGACAGAAAATTAACAAATATATTCAGGACTTGAAATCAGCTCTGGATCAAGTGGACCTGATAGATATCTACGGAACTCTTTATCCTCAAACAACAGAATATGCATTCTACTCAGTGTCACATGGCACTTACTCTAAAATTAATCATGTAATTGGAAGTAATACACTCCTCAGCAAATGTAACAGAACTTAAATCATAACAAATAGTCTCCCAGACCACAGGCAAACAAATTAGAACTCAAGATTAAGAAACTCACTCAAAACCACACAACTACATGGAAATTGAACAGCCTGTTCCTGAATGACTTGAGTAAATAATAAAATTAAGGCAGAAATCAAGAAATTCTTTGAAACTAATGAGAACAAAGAGACATAAAAGAGACCAATATCTCTGGGATGCAGCTAAAGCAGTGTTAAGAGGGAAATGTATAGCACTGAATGCCCACATTGGAAAGTCAGAAAGATCTCAAATCAACATCATAACATCACAACTAAAAAACCAAGTTCAAACAAATTCCAAAGCAAGCAGAAGACAAGAAATAACCAAGAGCAGGGCAGAAGCGAAGGAAATAGAGACACAAAAAAACCCTTCAAAAAAATCAATAAATCCAGAAGCTGGTTTTTTGAAAAAATTAATATAATTAATAGACTGCCAGCTAGATTAATGAAGAAGAAAAGAGAAAAGAATCAAATAGACAAAATAAAAAATGATAAATGGAATATCACCATTGACCCTACAGAAATACAAACAACCATCAGAGAATGCTAAAACACCTCTATGTAAATAAACTAGAAAATCTAGAACAAATGGATAAATTTCTGGACACATGCACACTCCCAAGACTGAACCAGGAAGAATTTGAATCACTGAATAGACCAATAAAGTTCTGAAATTAAAGCAGTAATGAACAGTCTAGCAATTAAAAAAAAAAAATCCCAGGACCAAATGGATTTACAGCTGAATTTTACCAGAGGTACAAAGAGGAACTGGCAACATTTCTTCTAAAACCATTCCAAACAAAAAGGAGGGACTCCCTAACTCATTTTATGAGGCCCACATCATCCTAATACCAAAACCAGCATGCACAAGACAAGGATACCCTCTTTTACCACTCCTATTTAACATACCATTGGATGTTCTGGTCAGGGCAATCAGGCAAGAGAAAGAAATAAAGCGTATTGAAATACGAAGAGAGAAAGTCAAATTGTCTCTGTTTGCAGATTACATGATCCTATATCTAGAAAACCCCATCATCTCAGCCCCAAAGCTTCTTAAGCTGATAAGCAATTTCAGCAAAGTCTCAAGATACAAAATCAATGTGCAAAAATTCCAAGCAGTCCTGTACACCAACGACACACAACAGGGAGCCAAATCATGAATGAACTCCCATTCACAATTGCCACAAAGAGAACAAAATATCTAGGAATAGAGCCAACAAGAGAAGTGAAGGACCTCTTCAAGGGGAATTACAAACCACTACTCAAGGAAATCAGAGAGGACACAAACAAATGGAAAAACATTCCATGTACATGCATAGGAAGAATCAATATCATGAAAATGGCAATGTTTCCCAAAGTAGTTTATATATTCAATGCTATTCCCACTAAACTACCATTGATATTCTTCACATAATTAGAAAAAAAAACTATTTTAAATTTTATATGGGAAAGAAAAAGATTCCTTATAGCCAACACAATCCTAAACAAAAAGAAGAAAGCTGAAGGCATCATGCTGCCTGATTTCAAACTACTGTAACCAAAACAGTGCAAGTCTACAGTAACCTAAACAGCATAGTATTGGTATAAAAACAGACATATAGACAAAGGAACAGAATAGAGAACTCAGAAATAAGACTGTACACCTACAATCACTTGATATTTGACAAACCTGACAAAAACAAGTAATGGGGAAGGGATTCCCTATTTAATAAATGGTTCTGGGAGAACTAGCTATCCATATGCAGAAAAAGGAAACTGGACCCATCCCTTACACCTTACACAAAAATTAACTCAAGACAGGTTAAATACTTAAATGTAAAACCCAAAACCAAAAAACCCTAGAAGAAAACCTAGGCAATAACATTCAGGATATAGGCATGGGCAAAGATTTCATAATGAAAACATCAACAGCAATTGCAGCAAAAGCAATGGGATCTAATTAAACTAAAGAGCATCTGCATAGCAAAAGAAACTATCATCACAGCTAACAGACAACCCACAGAATGGGAGAATAATTTTACAATCCATCTGACTAATGTCTAATATTCAGAATCTATAAGGGACTTAAACAAATTTACAAAAAAAAAAAAAAACATTAGAAAATGGGCAAAGGACATGAACAGACACTTCTCAAAAGAAGACATACATGTGCCCAACAAGCATATGAAAAAAAGCTCAGCATGACAGATCATCAGAGAAATGCAAATCAAAACCACAATGACATACCATTTCACACCAGTCAGAATGGCAATTATTAAAAAGTCAAGAAACAACAGATGTTGGCAAAGTTGTGGAGAAATAGGAATGCTTTTACACTGTCGGTGGGAATGTAAATTAGTTCAACCATTGTGGAAAACAATGTGGCAATTCCTCAAAGATTTAGAACTCAAAATGTCATTTGACCCAGCAATCTCATTGCTGGGTATATACCAAAAGGAATATAAATCATTCTATTATAAATATACATGTATACATATGTTCAATTGCAGCACTATTCCCAATAGCAAAGACATGGAATGAACCCAAATGCCCATTAATAATAAACTGGATTTTTAAAATGTGGTACATATACACCATGGAATACTATGCAGCCATAAAAAGGAATGAGAGTATGTCTTTTTCAGGGATACGAATGGAACTGGAAGCCATTATCCTCAGCTAACTAATGCAGGAACAGAAAACCAAACATCACATGTTCTCACTTATAAGTGGGAGCTGGACAATAAGAACACATGGACACAGGGAGGGGAACAAAACACACTGGGGCCTGTAAGGGAGGCAAAGGGAAGGAAAGCATCAGGAAAAATAGCTAATGCATGCTGGACTTAATATCTAGGTGATGGGTTGATAGGTGCAGCAAATCACCATGGCAAACATTTACCTGTATAACAAACCTGCACATCCTGTACATGTATCTTGAAACTTAAAATAGACAAAAATACAAAATAAAAAAAGTAAAACCTTACCCTTTTAAAATAAGGCTAGAACCAGTAAAATTATTTCATCCAGTAATGTTTCATTCCTGTAACAGTAAACCATAGTATTTCCTCTATCTTTAAATAATTTTCTTCTGAAACAGGTGTCAACAAACTAATCCAGTTGGCCACCTGTTTCTGTAAATAAAGTTTTATTGGCACACAGCATGCTCCCATCCAAAAAAGAAAATCTGAACATATTATTTTAAAAGAGAAAGAATTTTTTAATAAAAAAAATTTGGACCACCAATGCCTTTCTATATGCTGTATAATTCTGCTAAAAAGAATAAAAGTAGTGCTGGAATGCAGTTAATTATAGAAACACAAGGGAAAAAATCATGTATTTCTTATATACTCTATAACTAGAGGTCACATTGAGTTAGATTCTACACAATTTTAAATTATGTCTTTAATTTTTAGCTTTTATGGATTTAGGGGTACGAGTGCAGTTGTAGTACATGGATATATGTGCGATGGTAGGCTTTAGTGCACCACCACTCAAATAGTGTACAGTATACCCAGTAGGCAGCACTTCATCCCTCATCCCTCCTTCCACAGTCCCACATTCTCTTCAATGTCTATTATTCCCCACTGTATGTCCATGTTACCCAAGAAAAATAGGTTTTGGCTATTAACAGAAATCTATAGAATTTTTTATCACATTCTTTTTTTCTTGTTTTAGATAGATCTCTTAATTATTATGATTATTTGCTACAAACATTTTTAAATAAAAAGTATATTTGAGCCAAATATTATGATTTTTTTATCCCATTACCAAATCACATTATTTCATGTGTTTGTCAAGATCTTCAAGCAAAAGAACAATGTAAATATTTAAATAAATAAGTTGCATACCTCTATGCTTTTAATCCTATTCTCAGTGACATCTGAAACTCTGGTGTGAACCAAAGTTGTTTTAATTTCTTTCTCCAGAGCTTGTATCTCATCCCACTTATTGAGTATTTCACACCTCTTCTTTTCAACCTTCTCAATAAGAGTAAGTTGGTTCTCATCAATTACATGCTTCTTAGATGATTCTGGAAATATTTTTAAAACAAAATATTACTATCATTAATATCTCAGTTATTATTAATAGCATTTATGTATTATTAACAATATTATCTATACTATGGTATATACAACCATAAAATATCATATAATTTAAACTTGAAGTATGTCAATAAAAATAATCTGACCCAAGAATGAGGGTATTCTTCTTTGAATTCATTCAGCTAATCAATATGTATTTGTTGAACACATGCAGTGAACTAGGTAGAAAGGTTCAGTGATGAATTAGCCTTTTCCAGAGTGTGTGATTCACAGTGTAGACCAACAAGAAACCACAGGAAAGTGATGATATGGTGGCAGAATAGAAGGTGCAATGGATGACAAAGCCAGGACATCGGACACAGCATGAGGAAGGCTCAAGGATGACTTTGACAGAGATGTGTGACTAGGTTGAAACCCAAAGGATAAAGAGAAGTTAGACAAGCAGAAGGGCTTTGGAAGGGAGCAGAAGACAGAATTGAGACATCGAGGGACAATGCCAGCAGGGAAACATGGGGCATACTGAGAAGGCCTTGTGACTTATGTTAGATCACTCAAAGTTATTGAAGGCTTTTAATATGGGGAAAAACATGATCAGATAATGGTCACTGTCTCCAGTGAAATTATGTTCTGACAGTGGATCAGACAGTGCAGGACTAGAATTAGAACAATCTGTTAGGAAGCTATGGTAATTATTCAGACAAGTTGATCAGGTCAAGATATGTATTAATCTATTTTGTGCTGCTGATAAAGACATATCTGAGACTGGACAATTTACAAATGAACGAGGTTTAATTGGACTTATAGGTCCACAGGGTTGCAGAAGCCTCACAAGCATGGCGGAAGGGAAGGAGCAGCAAGTCTCATCTTACATGGATGGCAGCAGGAAAAGAGAGAATGAGAAAGATGCAATGGCAGAAACCCCTGATAAGACCATCAGATCTTGTGAGACTTATTCACTAACAACAGAACAATATGGGGGAAACTACCCTCATGATTCAATTATCTCCTACTGGGTCCCTCCCACAACACATGAGAATTATGGGAGCTACAATTCAAGATGAGATTTGGGTGGGGACACAGAGTCAAACCATATCAGGATAGCACTCCGAGCATGAAGAGAAGTGAAAAAATCCAAAAACTATTTAGAAAATAGAAAAGAAAAAACAGACCTTAGTAATTTACTAGATCTGGCAATGTAGAGAAGAAGGCAATGTCAAAAATAAGCCCTAGGTTTTAGCTCAGTTGTAGCTAGAAGGAAAACAATGAGTTCAATGAGGCGTGGAGGTAAGAAAGAACTTTGTTTCAATCCTAATTTGGCCACTTATTCCAAGCTGTGTAGGGAGAGGTTGAGGGGTAAGACAATGAAAGTTGCCAGCACATGTTTTATGACTTGCATCTCATGTATTTGGTGATATCATCCACTGAAATAGCCAGGGAGATGCCAATTTAGAGAAGGAGATGATGAGTTTAATCTTGACATGTTGAGATACCTATGAAACACACAAGAGGCCATGTCTAGTAGGTATTTGGATATACAGATCTCAAACCAAAAAAAAAAAAAGAAAATAGAAGAAGGGTTTTTAGCAGAAAAAATAGATTTGGAATTTTGAAAAATGCCAACTCTTCCAAAGAGATGCTGGACTCCAAAGGATATCAACATTTAAAGAGGACAGAAAGGAAATGAAGTCGTCAAGTGATCCACCGCCAAGGCCAATTTGCCATCATTCAGCACAGTTACATACTAATTGGAGTGGTGAGACTTAATTTTTTTGAGAAAAAACAATTACTACTTTTCAATGGGAATAAAGCAGTCAGAAATATTAATAACCTTTACTTGTAGATAGGAAACAAGATGGAAGTCATTGCTGTCATTCAACTTTGGCAAATTTGGAAGAAGGAAAAACTTTGATATTAAATTTGGAAATTTAGGGGAATTAGTTAAGTAGACACATGATGAGCTAGCTAAGGGGATAGAAATGGTCATAGTTAAGCTTCTACACAAACTGAGAGAAACCACAACATAAAGTGTTTGGTCCCCACCTTAATCTAAACTGAAGGTTTCAGCCTAAAACCATCAGCTGAGATCAAAGAGGTCAAAAGCAGTGTCAAGCCGGGCGAGTGACCTCCACTCTCACCCCTTTTCTAAAAGCCCTCAAGAAATAGGTTTGGAAATGGGGACATTCCACAGCAAATGTGTCTGATTAGAAGAGCATGCTTCTGAGACAGAAGGCTTTGGGAAAAGATAAAGCGGGAAGAACCAGGGTCACCAGGTTGGTTCCATTGCAGTCAGAGTGGGCCAGGATCAAACATGAGGAAAAGTTGCCAGAGTTCTAGAAAGTTAGTCACTGCATCCTACTTTTCGTCATCGTTACCATTTTTTTAATTAGTGGCTAGCAGTAAAGCCCTTAAGCTTCTGCTTTTTTGTTTTTTTGTTTTATTCTTAAATCATGGGCCTGTTTTAAGAGAAAGCAAGAAAACAGAAAACACCAAGCATGGGTCCTATTCCATGGCCTGCCTGGGAGAGGAACCCTACAAAGAATGAATGACATGGCGGAAGAAGGAGGAAAACAGGCGACCTTTGAGCCCTGACAAGGGGTGGACGGAAGGGGAAGCCGAGTCAGCCCGGGACAGAGAGCGGGCGTGGCAAGAGGATGCAAATCAGATCACAAGACACCTGTGCAAGGACATCCAGCAGGGCTAACACCATCCGTGCTGCTCCTAGGCAGAAAAGAGGGAACAGGTGGAAGTGGGAAAAGGCAGTCAAAGCATTCTCGCAAGGACCTTTGAGGCCAAGCTCTACTGAGGACTTAAAACAGGCTGGGCCTGTGAGCATATCCTACAAGACACTGAGAAAAAATATCTAAAAACAGAGTATGAGTGAGTGTTTAACAAACTCAGAGGGAAAATGGCATTTCACTTCACAGCTGGAAAACAGCCAAGGTTAATGAGCAAGATACTTAAACTTACTTTTATCATTTAATTACGCTCTCAATTGTATACATTTAAAGTAATTTAAATATCTATTTCATGCATAAATATTCATAAAGCATAATTAATTCCCCATGAAATGCATATTCTTCCTCACAAGTAATAATAAAAAGATGAATAACAAACAGGCAGTGACCACCACATGCCAGGCCCTGTGCTCTTGGGTGATGTGGGTGAACACGTTGAATTCCAGCCACAAAACTCAGAAGGAGCTCCAGAATGGCTCAGTTGACAGACAGGCGGCTAAGGCTGCAGCAGTTGAAATAATGAAGGTCACAGCAAAGCACCCATCAGCAGGACATCACATAGACACCAGCCTGATCGTTTCTTCGCAGACTGCAGCAATGCCAGTTCTACCTCCAGTTCACTCCTGAGTCTACAATGTGATGATAAGAAATATGGAAGTATTAGAACCCCTTTAATCTTATTTCTTGTGTCTATATTTCACCTCAAGTCTTTTATAGTTAGAAATTAAAATAAATCTGCTTACGTTCTAACACAACAGGTACTCTAAAGATATTATTAAATGACAGCCTGAATCAGTCAAGTTAAACAAACAAAATAATACTTTCCTACCAAGATTGCATAAGCCATTAAAGAGTTAATTTAAAGAAAATGATTTCCTATAGAGTTTATTTGTATTTTTTGGCCATGGAATTGCTAAGAAGGAAGAAGGCAAAAAACAAACAAAAAGCAAACCTAGCATTTTACACTCAGAGGTAAACAACACGTCAAGGGCTGTGGAAAGACATCCCTGATGCTGGAATACACAGTGTCTTTGCTATGTATTATCATTCTGTGCAACAGATACAATTTACAAGTTTCAGAATGTTTGACTTAAAAATAAAATACAAGAAACTTTTTTAAAAAGGGGAAAAACTTCTTTGTTTCCTCTGCTTGGTTCAGAATAACCTAAATCAACTATCTTATGTTTTATAGATTTAAGGAGAAGACAAAAAGGAGTCTAATAAGTATTACACATATTAAGGACAACACTGTGATATGATTTAAGACATCAACATGCAAATAAGTTAATGCCAAATATCTACAAAAGGCCTTACAATTTAAGTTTTTTACACATATTAGTTCATTTTATCAAAGATTAAGAGAGAAATACGGTGGTATTCTGATCCTCAATTTTAAGGAACTGGAGCCAGGCATGGTGACTCATGCCTGTAATCCCAGAACTTTGAAGGGCCAAAGCAGGTGGATCGCTTGAGCCCAGGAGACGGAGACCAGCTTGGGCAACATGGTGAAACCCCATCTCTACTTTTAAAAAAATTACAAAAATTAGTCAAATGTGGTGCCTGAGGTCGCAGCTACTTGGGAGACTGAAGTGGAAGGATCCCTTGAGCCTGAAAGGTTGAAGCGGCAGTGAGCCATGATCATGCCACTACACTCCAGCCTGGGCAACAGAGCAAGATCCTGTCTCAAAGAAAAAAAAATTAATGAACTGGGAAGTCGATGGATTAATAATAATAATGATGAAAGACTTTTCAATGTGTATATTTAAAAAATTCTGTTTCCAGAAAATTTTTACACATTGTAGTTTTAAATATTACTTATGTTTTTGTTCTATTGCTTTGTTTTTCTTCTTCAGGGACTTTAATTATAAGTGAATTGGACATTATTTGCTTATCTTCCATTTCATCTACTTTTTCTGACTCTTTTTATTTCTTTATCTTATTTACATTCTTTTAAATATTTTCCCACTTTTTCTCAATGCTCCTTATATTTTCATTCAAAACTATTATTCCTTGGGCATTTCAGAATTTGGTCTTGACCTATGATATAATTCTGGCTTTTTCAAATATTTTTTCCTCAGTTATTATCTCGTTTTATTTCTTCTTTATTGTTGCTGATTTCTCTGCTTAGTTTTTAAATTTATGACTCCAGATTGTTTTCATATCCTGAAATGCTCTTTTGGGAACATCTAAGTTCGCTTGGAGTGCTGTGCTACAGTGTTCTTCTTCTTCAACTTTATTATTATTATACCTTGGTACAGCAGGGACTTTCATCAGGTAAATCATTTGGATTCTCATTTTCTGTTCTATTCTTAGAGTAGTTTGTATAGACAAAGATTGTTTGTATCTCTGCATTTTTGCAGGCTGGACTAGTGATTTGGAGTAGCATGTGAGATTGCTAATTCAAATTGATACTTTTCCATCAGTGTAGCAAATCATGCTATTTTATTATTGATCTGTTGTTTTTTGGTGTTGTTTTGATTTGTTTTGATAGCCTTGGATAGCTTTCTTGTTTAGAAGGGAGAAGGGCAATATGTGGAAGTGCTGTGTGCACCTTGATTTTTCTCTTTTTACAGGATTCTCATTTTCCTTTCTTGATCCCCTTTGCCTTCATTGGACATTTCTAAAGGATGCCGCTACCTTTCCTTTAACCCCTTTCTCACCTGTTTCACTACTATTTCAAAGTCGTTTTCTCACTTCCACACTCTTCCAAGTAAGCCCGCCCAGCCCACCCCGGCCGTCATAGTCAGTGCTGCCATCAGCCCCGCAGCACAGCAGCGTGGCTTCCTCGCTTACGTGGATTCTCTCTCTGGAAGTGGATTTAGAACAGTTTTAGGCCTCCTTCTAGCTCCACTGTTTTCTCTTTCATGAACTTTTCCCAAAACCTCAGTGCTCTCACAAACAAAGCTTTGCAGCGGGGACATGGAAAACTGGTTCATTGCCACTAAATGTTTTCTTTTCCATTTTCAGTCATTTTTAAACTTTGGATGCATTTGCAATGAAACCCTTTTTTTATTTTTTGCCTTGGCATTCACTTTGAATAGAAGTTTAATTTTCTCACTCCAGAAGCAGGGCTCAGTCACCCTTGCTTGACACAGTTTCTAGTCCTTCTCCTCCCCTCAGTGCCTCAAAATGGTCAGCCCAGATATCTGCCATGAACAACCACCTCCCAGTGACCACTCGCTGTGAGCCAGCCAAATACAACCTACTTTCCTCAACCCACTGACCCCCCACCCCACCTGCATTGGCCATGAGAAGACGCTGCAGTGACCCAGAAACCACTTCTAGCCACAGTGCGACCCCACAGCTCTTGTGCCTTTTTGCTCTAAACCCACTGATCAGAACTCCCTGTAGAAAAGCTGCTTGGGTCATGCTCTGGTCCCAAACAAAGGCCTTGGTCCATCGGTTCTCTCTTGCTCCCCTACCTGCTGGTGGAGCCAGTGTATTTCAGGCAGTTCCCCTTCTTACCACCCCTGCGAGGTATGCTGCCCTCTTTTCTCTGGGATCTGTAAGTAACAAATCTGCCATTTCATGTGCTTTGTTCTGTGGCCTCCTCTGTCCCTTACCTGACAGGCACATTTGAACCTCACCTTTTCCAGCTAGGGCTCTCCCAGAGACTGGCTATCTTTGTAGGAATAAACTAGACCCATACCAGGCAACTGCTACAAGGGATTCAGCCAGTGTAGTCGGGTTTCTTGTGAGAGAGACATCTGGTCACAGGTCGGACACTTAGGCATTAGGCCTGAGGGCTGGAAGAAAATGCATCCCATGAAGGGCATCCTGAGAACATCCTCCACCAGCCCCCTGAAGCCCCGTCAGGCCAGGGCTAGAGTTCATAGCCACACTTGTGCGAGAGACCTCAAGACCAAATTAGAGGGCAGATGCGGTAGCTCATGCCTATAGTCCCAGCACTTTGTGAGGTTGAGATGAGTGGATCACTTGAGGTCAGAAGTTCAAGAGCAGCCTGGCCACCATGTTGGAACCCCATCTCTACTAAAAATACAAAAATTAGCTGGCCGTGGTGGCACACACCTGTAATCCCAGTATTCAGGAGGCTGAGGCAGAGGATTCACTTGAACCCGGGAGACGGAAGTTGCAATGAACTCAGATCACCCCCCTGCACTCCAGCCTGGGTGACGAAGCAAGGCTCCATCTCAAAAAAAAAAAAAAAAAAAAGACCAAAGAGGAGCAAAATACAAGCTCTCTGTCTTCTAGTTACACTGAAGGCAAATTTTGTTTTTTGGTTTTGTTTTTAGTTTTGCTCTCCTGAAGATATTTTAGATGTTGCAGGTTTCCTTTAATCTCTTTTTAAAAATCATAGAAACAGTGTGCCCTATCCAATTGTGATTTGATCCTGGAAAAAAATACAGGGAGGTTATATTAGAAGAGCTTTGTAAGTTAAAAACCAGTAAGGCCATTCAAAGGTGTCTTAGATCTGTAGCCCTCTCGCCTATTGGTAAGTCTTCAGGGAACCACCAAAAAAAGACAGGAAATTCCTTCAGAAACTTCCCCAAACTCTCCCCATGGAAACACCATGCTTAGCAGAATATCCTAGTCACGTATACGATGGCCTGTGCAAGTGGCCAGACCAGGAAACAGCGTAACGGTAGGCTTGTCACATCGCTTTAAGATCTTGCTACAGAAGAATCTAAACGTAGATCAGATCCACCACTCATGCCTCACCTGTCATTGCGCTCCAGGGCTGCTTTGATGGCTTTCACGAGCACCCTCAGCTCTTCCCTGGCGAGATCCAGGTCTGCCGTCTTCACCGACCTCTGCTCCAGCCCCTTGAGTTGAGCCAGAAGAGCCTAGGCAGGACCAGGCATGAGAGGTGAGGCCAGCACACGGGGAGGGAGGGAGGACTCCCTTTTTTATTTGTCATTAATGCGTTTTCAAGGTGCCCTGGGTTAACGAATCCATTCTAGTTAAAATAGGTAAACCAGGAGGACTGAAGAGAGGGATGGCCGTTGGGGAAGGGATGGCCAATTGGTGATGTTCCCAGTAAAATACGTTTATCAGTATGTTAAGAGTTAATTTTTCTAAGAAATGGAAAGATGGTAGCAAACTCCCCTGTTGGCCTGTGTGGGGGAAAGGACACTCTGGGTGAAGTCCTGGAGGCACATTGTCAGTGGCACCGCTATCGTTTCTTCTATAGGAGTAAGAAGCCAGATGAATGCGATTGCCATCCGCAGACGTAAAGCAGTGCCATGCTCAAATGGGAAGCCACAGAGATCTGGGCCTTGTCAGGGGACGGGCTGCTAGAGTCACAGACACAGAAAAAGGCATCCAGGGCCCTGCTGGCCTGGGAATGTCTTCATGCTCATGTTTGACCGAGACAGGGACGTATGTCACTTTTTCACTCAACCTCACAACCTGAGGAGCAAGGTGGATTCCCCACTGGAACCGTTGCTCATTCTTGTAAAGACAAAGGCTGCTTCATTTTATGGCAAGGCTTGGCACAAAGAAAATGGTGCTCACGTCTGATTTTAGATGAAGGAGCGAACTAGAACTCATCTCCTTGTAATGCTGTGATTTGTTTTTTCATATACAAAAGAAGAAACTGCCTTTCCTAATTTGTGAAGTAAAATTAATCTTTAAAGTTTATTGAATTCAAAATGCCAAAGTTATCTTTGCTACAGTGCTCTATTTTCTTAGGTTTTATAAGTGATAAATTTATCCCTGCGGTATATTTTCTTATTCGACCAATCACATGTTTAACCCAGCCCTTGAGAGAACACCCGGCATGCTGTCACCCATTAAAGAAGAGATCGTGGGGATTTGAGCCAGCTTACAGCGCACTAGCCATCACAGTGCATTCTCAGTGTTTTTTTTTTTTTGACAGTCTTGCTCTGTGGCCAGGCGCTAAGTTGGAGTGCAGTGACGTGACCTCGGCTCACTGCAGCCTCTGCCTCCCTGGCTCAAGCAATTCTCTGCCTCGGCCTCCCGAGTAGCCGGGACCACAGGCGCTTGCCACCATGCCCAGCCAATTTTTGTATTTTTTTTTAGTAGAGACGGGGTTTCACCATGTTGGACAGGATGGTCTCGATCTCTTGACCTCATGATCCGCCCGCCTCGGCCTCCCAAAGTGCTGGGATTACAGGCGTGAGCCACCGCGCCCGGCCTCATTCTCAGTGTTTTCGCCAAGGTGAGGACTGGACCATGGTTTTTAGTACTTACAGGCAGAGAACCATTTATATTCCCAATTTATACATATATAGTTATGCCTCTTGTTTGGGAGTATAAAGAATGCTATGCCAATCCAAAGTGAAGTTCTTTATCAATAATGTTCTTAAGGCAGTATAAGCTCATTTATAATAAAAACATAAGCTATTCTAAATTATGGGGCACACATGGGGCTTGTGGGATTCAGGAAGGTTTCCACTGCTCATGAAATAGGAAGCCATGAATAAGCATGCTCCATTCAGACTCTTCACAATTGATAGTCACCTCGTACTGTGCTGGGGACTGGGACTCCAGGAGCGTCGCCATGTAGAGATCGTATTCATCCTGTACAGAAACAAACAAAAAGTCCACTGGCCATGCATGGGGAGGCCACAGTGCAAGTGTTTCATGTGTCTAGATAATACGGAAGTTAAGAATGTTCATTTACATCATTTCAAAAAAATACGAAGTGTTTCTACAATGTATTAAGTGGTATACGTGTTCCCATTTATAAAACACACCATCTTTGAAGCATATTTGAGCATTAAGTATCAATTACCTCAGAATATCATAAAATATATGACAAAATATAAAATATTGATCACTTCAGAATGTTGTAAAACACCTTGACACAGATGCAACAGATGATCTCCTGCCATGCAGAAGGTCTGTGGAGTCAGGTCCTACTGGCCTGCCAGGATGAGGCTCCCAGTGATAAAGCATTGCTGGAGAACAGGCCACCGGGTCTCCATTGTTAGGCATTCCTTCTCATTAGTAAAATTAAAGACAAGGTAATCTTTAAGCAACATGATCTCAACTCAGATTCTGTATGAAGGTCACTTTCTCTTTTTTTATTTGCAGCCTCCACCTCCCGGGTTCAAGGGATTCTCCTGCCTCAGCCTCTGGGTAGCTGGGATTACAGGCACACACCACCATGCCTGGCGAATTTTTGTATTTTTAGTAGAGATGGTGTTTCACTATGTTGGCCAGGCTGATCTTGAACTCTTGACCTCAAGTGATCCACCCGCCTCAACCTCTCAAAGTGCTGGGATTACAGGCGTGAGCCACTGAACCCAAAGGTCACTTTCATCATGAATTGCAACAAACCTGTAATTCCATAGGGATTTATATAAAATTACACGTCATGTTAAAATAAACTAATTATTAATTTATTTGAATTATAATTAATTTAAAATAAAAAGTTTGTCACTTATGTATAATTTATAAAAGGTTGCGTATAATCAGGAAGCTTTCGTGGGAAAATATGAGCTTAAGAGGTGAGCTAACTGTGTTGATTCCACACAGCCCCTGTACAATTTCAAAAAGAATCGAGTCTCTGCGAATGATGGTCCCCATCTGTAGAAGGGGGCCCGTGATAGCAGCAGAATTTCTGTGAGGCTTGAGATCATTCATGTACATGGAACCTCATGCAAGCTTCTCAATTGTTATGCTGAGGATGTGTGTTTCTCACCTTAACTTCTTTCAAGAGATCACCAAATATCAAAGAACTCTTACAAATATCTTCAAAGACTTTTCCAAAGACGTACAGTCTGTTGAACTGCTGAGGGCTGCACGTGCAAATTTTCTGGAGCTCCTGGAGGAAAAAGAGTCAGCCCATTTTAGGACAGCTTCATTTTTCTTCCAGAACCGAGTTTCTCAGGAGTCAGGGAGGACACAGTGGCCACCACCCTGGCGACTCGGCGCAGCGGCACAGGGGCCGTAGCCAGGAGTTCTGATCCCTCCCACCAGCTGCTGAGCTTCTTTGCTTCCCTGGTCACCCAAGATTTGGGTTTTTTCTTAAACTCTTCTTCTTTATTCACTGTCTTGCTCCCTGTCCTCAAGAGTTCAATGTCTGCCTGCCCGGTCCCCCAAGGCCCTTTTCTCTCTTCCAACCCTGAGGCCTGGCTGCTTCCTGGGGGACCTTCTATTTCCTTCTCTCTTGTGCATTCTCCCCATTTGGAGGTGAACAGCCTCCCATTAGCCGTTCTCCTCTGAGTCAGAGCCCATCCTAGATATTCCCCTCACATCAGCACCTTCTGTAAACACATGCTGCCTGGGCGTACTCAAGGGCTTGACAGTGCTCTTGAGCTCTCCGTCTCCCTCACTGCTCTTCCACGGTCAGGCAGGCAAGCCCTCTCTCAGACCCCTCGGCTGACCCACGAACATCTGATTTACTGTTACAGCCACATATGGCCTTCAATGTGTCCGCCACGGGCCTCCCGCAGCTTACCAGTTCCCAGACGGCTTCCTCCTTCATTTGACCCAATCTGTCCCCAGTGAAGGTGCTAATGCTCGGCCCCTGGGGCAGTGCTGCACTATACCTGGACGTGGCAGGGAAGCCTCAGAGGATGAGCCTGAGCTCACAGTCATGGCTGTCCCTGCCCTGAGAGCTCTGCACCGAGAACGCTGCACTGAGCACACTGCACTGAGCACACTGCACCGAGAACACTGCACCGAGAACACTGCACTGAGAGCACTGCACCGAGAGCGCTGCACTGAGAGCACTGCACCGAGAGCGCTGCACCGAGGGCACTGCACCGAGAGCACTGCACTGAGAACACTGCACCAAGAACACTGAACCAAGAGCACTACACCCAGGGCACTGCACTGAGAGCACTGCACCGATAGCACTGAACTGAGAGCACTGCACCGAGGGCACTGAACAGAGAACACTGCACCGAGAACACTGCACCGAGAACACTGAACTGAGAGCACTGCACCGAGAGCACTGCACCAAGAGCGCTGCACTGAGAACATTGAACCGAGAACACTGCACCAAAGGCACTGCGCCAGGAACACTGAACTGAGAGCACTGCACACAGGGCACTGCACTGAGAGCACTGAACCGAGAACACTGCACCAAGAGCACTGCACTGAGAGCACTGCACCAAGGGCACTGCACCGAGAACACTGCACCGAGAACACTGAACTGAGAGCACTGCACCGAGAGCACCGCACGGAGAACATTGATCCGAGAGCACTTCATGGAGAACACTGAACCGAGCGGCGGCACCAGGGGTGCCACACTGAGAGCACCACAGGGCTGCCCTTCTCACCTGCTGCAGCTTTCTCTCATGGCCCTTGACCACCTTGCTCCCAGTGAAGTCATTTTCCAGGAGATCTTGCTTGGCGAGCACTTCCTTCTGGAAACGCAGGAACATCCTGTAGCTGTCGGCCTTGGTGACCCCAGCCAGGTAGGAGCTGACATAGCGGTGCCGGTCCCTGGCTCCTCTGAGCCCGGCTTCCTGGTATTGCGGCACCTTCACGTCGGGCAGCCGGAGCTCTTCCCTCCTGCGCCATCCAGGTGGGCCTCTGTGCATCTCCTCCTTCCCTTCTCCAAGAGCCTCCATTGGAAGGAGATCCTCCTCTGAAGTGTGGGAAAGAGAGGCCTGGGGGTTCAGGTACCTGAACAATGGCGTGTCCTGGGCATTGCTGGGGACCAGCGCCGTGTGGATGGTGAAGCGGGCCAGGGCCTTCTTCATCTTTGTCACCTGTCCCGCGGGTGGCTCTCCCACCCCAGAGGCACGCTGCTCCTGGGGCCGGTTGGCATTGGGCCAGTGCTGTAAGACCGTCTTGGGAGGTCGGTAGAGCTTGTTGGGGTTCAGGTGTCCAGAGGTGTACAGGTAGACATCCTCCTGATGGTCTTTCTGAAGTCGGTTCAGAAGTTTCTTCAGATTGCACAGGGTCTTCACGCCTGGCGTCTCACAGTGTTTCCACTTCAGGTAAACTGGCCAGAAAAGAAAAGGAGGCTTTTAGGGATGCTCTTAGCTCACAGTAAGTCAGCAGGTGCACTGGCTGAGAGGCCTAGCCGCTGCCCAAGTAGAGGGTCTACAGAGAAACTGATGAACAGAGTACATGGCCCAGTCCTTAAAAGTCAAAGACGGCTGTGGTGGCTCACGCTTGTAATCCCAGCACTTTGGGAGGACAAGGTAGTGGATCACCTGAGGTCAGGAGTTCAAGATCAGCCTGGCCAACATGGCGAAACTCCATCTCTACTAAAAACACAAATAAGCCAGGCGTGGTGGCGCATGACTGTAATCCCAGCTCATCCGGAGGCTGAGGTAGGAGACTCAATTGAACCCAGGAGGCTGAGGTTGCAATGAGCTGAGATCGGGCCACTGTCCTCCAGCTTGGGTAACAGAGTCAGACTCCATCTAAAAAAAAAGTCGAAGACACCCAGGCCGGGTGTGATGTGCTGCTGCAGATGAGAGGCAGACAGGGCCCTAGGATGTGCAAGCCAATCAGAAAGCTCAGGGCCCTCAAAGCCAATAAGAGAAAGACAGACTATCTTAATTTTGGAGAGCATTTCTTACAATATTAGCAAAAGCTCTGAAAGAAAAGGGCAAAATCTTAATCATAATTCTTAATGATGATGCTTAAAGACGTCTTCTTCAATGTACTTCACATGCCGGGGAATACAGAAAGGGTTAGGGGGGTATTCTCCCTTAATGCTGAAACATCTCAGAAGTCCCTGACTAAACCCATCAATGACCATTGGACCACTCACCCCTTCCTGCACCCTCCCCACAGAGCCAACCCCGAGGGCATAGTGAACCACAGCTGCTTCCTCTGCAACATCAGAATCATCATCTCATACAAAATGGTTGACTGACACCCAGAGGGAATCACTTTTGGCAAAGGGGACCATGGCCCGGAAGAGATACTCCACAAATTCTACCCATTTTTGCTGCAGGTCTATAGTGCAGCCACTACTCTCGGCAGAGGGATGCTAGAGAATCACCCATGATAATCAACTTAGTTCTTCAGAGAAACCACTTATGAAATGATTAACAGAACAAATTCCCCAAGACAGCAATCGCTGTAATTCATCCAAGGCATGAACACTTCAAGCTCTAAACGGCGTCTTGTACCAACTCCACGGAAGATGGAAGAAGGAGGCAACTACATTGTTGCCATGTCATCCTTTGTTACTGAACACTTCAGATAGAACAAGAGCAGACCAGAATTGCCCTTCATTTGCTGTTTCCAACCTAAGAAGGAGAGTTTCTTTCTGGGACCCCATGTACTGTGACGGCCAAAGGACAGCTGACCCATCCATACCCTCCTCAGAGAGCCTTGCTCCATCGCATGAAGCAAACCATCCTTCCCCGAGTCAACCAAGGCAGCCGAATACTACAGCCAATACCCTCAGCAGAGGGATGCCAGAGAATCGCCCTGTGGGCCAGGCGCAGTGGCTCATGCCTATAATCCCAGCACTTTGGGAGGCCGAGGTGGGTGGATCACAAGGTCAAGAGATAGAGACCTCAAGATCATCCTGACCAACATGATGAAACCCCATCTCTGAAAAGAAAAAAAAAGGGAGAGAGAATCACCCCCTGTGGATCAACTTAGTCCTTCAGAGCAACCACTTAGGAAATGATTTAATAGAACAAATTCTCCAAGACAACAATTATTATCATTCATAAAAAGCAATTCATAAATTATTGTAATTCATAAAAAACTAACTCTATGGAAGATGGATGAAGGAAGCAACTTCATTGCTGCTGTGTTATCCTTTATTTTATTTCCAAGAAGGATTTGAAGCCACCAGCAAGTCAATTGGTACAATCATTTCCCGACTTCAAATGCTTTTTCTCTCTATTGTAATAAGACTTGCTCCAGATTCCACTTCAGTCTGCCACATTCTTATAATATATGCCATGAATCCCCATCGTGGAAATAAATATTTTAATTATTTTCCTAACTGAAAACGTTGTTGGGGTGTGTGTGTGTGTGTGTATCCTGCCATCTCAACCTGAGAGAGAAAACGAACAAAAAATGAAAGTTTTAAGAATTTATTAGAAAATGTGATTATTTTACAAATGATCTGAAAACAACTTTTTAAAAAAAATTACAATCACTGTCCCATGTGATCTGATCTGTGTGAAACTGAGAATCCCACAGAAATTCTCTGTGGTCTCATTCTAGAACATTCATATTCCCTCTGTGTTTCTGCCCTCTGCCTCTTCTGCCCCCATCCTAAAGTCAGTACACATCTTAGGAAATGTATTCCTGGAAAGACTGAGAACAGAGCAGCAGGCCCAGACCCACAGGCCCTCTGCCTGGGCGCCGGTGTGGCCAGAGGAGCCAGGGAGGCTGGGGACAGACCTGGCCAGTGGGGGTCTGTCCTGGAGTCCTGGGCGCCCCTCCGAGAATCCTTGCAGAACTCACAAAGAGTGTCCGTCATCCCGTGTCCATCCTACTCACTGGAGAATCTTGTCAAACTCCACTGAGATTGCAATCTGGCCTTTCCTGAACCCGCAAATAAACATCTGTCTGCCCCACACTGCGATTGAGGGTGGGATGAATGTGAGCCCCCAGGGTCCTGGAAATCCCACAGGGAGTGAGATACAGACCCCGAGCTGGAGGGACCTGAGCCCAGAGGAGAAGCACATGCCTCATGTGGACTCTATCTCAGGGTGAAATGTGGAAGCAGAATGATGGGACCCAGAGCTATCCACCTTGATGCCAGAGCAGGGCAAGGGGTCTTTACAGGTTTAATTCAGGTAATGGGCCTTAAAATAAAGAGATGACTCTGGATGGTCAAGGCTCTGAATGAGCCCCTAAAAGCAGATAAGTTTCCCTGGCAAGAGTCAGAAGGGAAAGGTGGAAGAAAGGGGGTCAGGGAGGTTGCAAGGAGAGGAAGCTTCCAGGCTCACTGGATCCCCGGTGGAAGCCACAGGCCAGACGGAAGGAGGCTTCTTAGAGCCAGGGCCCCTCCTGACAACTGACAAGTCCCCCACCACAAGTGACCGGGTCAAGCCAGCAAGTCCACTGGGCCTGGAAGAGGTTCTTCCCCAGAGCCTCTACAAAGCAGCAGAGCTGACCCTCGCATCGAGCCCAGCCTGGCGAGAGCCTCAGCTCTCTGTATACAAAGAAGAAAAAGATAACTCCCCGAGGACTGAAAGACTCCTTTTCAAAATAATTCCCACTGTCTATTTTGCAGCAGCTGTGTGGCATATGATTCAATCTGCACAACAGCCTGGGAGGTAGGCGCCGTCCCCGCCTCCTTTACAGGTGAGGAAACTGAGGCACGGGTGTCAGATGATCAGCTGCCTCCAAGGCCCATGCTCTCAACCCGCCCACTCACCTGCACATAAAGAGCACTAAATGCGTTCTGACATCATACAATAAAATTTCTTTTAAATCAAGAATTTAAAATTTCTTTTTAAAATTTTTCTTGATTTAAAATTTCTTTTAAATCAAGTCGAGACTGCTTTGCTCAGTCCAGCAAGCTTTCTCTCTGCCCAAATTTTGTCTGAAGCAGTCAGTAATCCTGTCTCAGTGCCAGCACAGGGCGGGTGGTGGGAAAAGCAAAGGCTTTGAAGTCAAAAGACCTGGGCTGACCTCCCCACAGACTCCCCTTCGTAAAATCACATTAATAGCCTCAGCTTTCAGGGCCACGGAGACTAAATAAAGTCAGAGATGGCAAAGCACTTCTGACGTGATGCATGTGGACACGCTGAGCTTTATGGTCATTTAGAGGAATGCAGAAGGGCAGCATGCCGGGAAATGCTCTGAAGTGTGGCTTTTTAAGATCACACTCTGAACTAACAACCTGAAAGCTGCTGCTTCGTCCCTCCTCCTCCTCAGGTGTCCAGAGACCCCAACACACCGTGCATCCGTGCAGGTCCACATTGACTGGCTGACACACCCACATGGCACTCACCTCCCACCTTTGTACTTTGCATGCTGGTTTTAGATTCTCTGAGAAGGCAGCACAACCCCAATCCAATCCTCATCCCTCGTGACCCTGGAACCCGCGTGCAGCCACCAGAAAAAGATTGTCACATTTCAGATCAGTCTTCAGAAGCCCCTCCCTCCACAACCCAACATCAAGCAAATCTCACAAACCAGCAGCAGCCGCTCCAGGCCACTTACATTCAGGCTGCTGCCCTTGGGCCATCGCTTCTTTCCCTCCAGCTGCCAGGGCTGGGCTGTGGCCATGGAAACCACAAACATTCTAAGCCCTCCTTGGCTCCCTCACTGCGGAGCAACCAGGAACAGCCCCTGCTGCGGAACCTCCCTCCCACCCCTCCCTTCTGTGCCTCCAACCTTCTTGAACAGGGAGTATGGGTGTTTGCTTGCTCGTTTTACGTTTAACAGTGAAACGCTTTCTGTGATCTAAACAATGTCAAAGGGTCCTCGCACTCCCTAATTCCTCTCAAAGCCCAGAAGGTAAAAGATAACTGGTCTTCAGGCATCTCCTATAGAAATGTGGAGATTGGACCCACCCAACGGTACCTGGAGATCCACCGCAGAGTAGGTGCCAGCCACTAAGTGACCATTTAGTTGTGTTTTATTATCATCTATGTATTTTCCAGTGGGGAATTGAGATCCCGTGGGGTAATTTGCCCACGGTCAATTAGCAGGGAGTGGAATTTGCAGGTGTGTAAGTGCACATCTGTGTGACTGCAAAGTCCATCCTCTCTCCTTAGGCTATCCCGTGTGTCAAGGGAGGGGAAAGCTAAAACCCCTGTCTTTGAAACCTGTAATTCTGTTTACATGTCTTGCAGCCAGAAACAGAGTAGTGGAACGGCAATTCTACTGGCTCTTAGAAGGAAGTTTGACACCAACCCTCACCACTTTCAGTTCGGAAATGAGAAAGACAGTCACGTAGGCATTGCGGGTTGTGAGGATGGAATTACACGGTTCTGTGAGTGACGCAGGGCACACAGTGTCTTTTATTTCTTCCTTTCTGTCGATGCTGCCTATTCGTTCAAACGGCACCATTTTGTAAGCCCTGCACCATTCTGCAGGCCCTGGGCAAAGTGAAACAAACATTCCACGGGGCTTCGGGCCACGAGAAACATCCTGCCCACCACCTGCCTCGTTGATCATACCCAGCCAGGCAAAGCCCCAGCTGAGGGACGTCCCCATCGTATCCTGCTGGGCAAAGATCCAAGGAATGTCCCACCACGTCCCACCCAAAACAGGGACAAACCACCTATCATGGAACATCTCATCAACATCATCCTGGGCAGCAGGCTATCCCCCCAGGCCCCTCCCGCCCAGGCCTATAATTGCCCCAGCCTATAAGCAGCAGAGGGCACTGGCAGTAACCTGGTCTCTCATCTCGGCAGGTCTTATGCTGGACAGAGAATCTGAATGGCTATAGAGTTGCCAATACTCTTTCTTTAACCCTCGCCTTCCCTTCAAAACCTAACACTGGACAGATACTTGAAACGTGAACCTCCTAGAAACCAAGAAGTCGCCAGGACCCTCACCTCTCAGGTGGCTTCATCACCAGGTGCATTGGAATTCCACCTATGAAAAGGTAACTGCAGTGCTTACTGCTTGTCTCTCTGTAATGTGCATGGTAGTTGGGCATCTTCACCACGACAGAAAGGTCGACATGAAGATGCCCAAGTTGCCTGAGGATGTCTAAGTGTGGGCACCAGAGAGGAAACGCTATGTGCCCCTCACCTTCAGTTCCTTATGAAGCAGACCCGCAGGAGCAGCAGTCCAGGTTCTTAGACAAGCAACTACTAGAGATGAAGAAATGAGTGTCTATACTCAGAATCCCTTAAAAAATTACTGTATTTTATAAGTTCTAAAATAGCCCATGGTTTCCACACTGTGCAGACAGGCAGCAAGGTGACAATAGGTGATCTCCACTTTCTTTTGCAGATGGGCAGGAGGGACAAAGGACCCTTCTGCAGGCCCTGGGAGAGACAGTGATGAGGAGCGAACCCCCTGCGAGAGCTGCTCACCTCTGGGGTTCAGCCTCCGCTACCCTCACTCCCACTCCTTGGCACAGACATGAACTTGACTCATTTTACTTGGAATTGCACAGCATTGGTTTAGATCAAAAGAAAATAGTTTTCTTCAGGACCTCAGTTTCTCCTAAGTTGCCCCTTATGGCAGAACACAAATGTAGTTAAATGAATTCATCCACTCCTTCCTTATATGCTACCAAGATCAGAAAGCCAATGACCAAATCAATATCAGGCCTTAAAAGCCCACTTGTGGCTCTCCTGTTGGTAAATATTTCATCAAAGCATTTGCGGCAGAAACACACTTAATCACAACGTTATCAGTGTAATGAATTGATGTGCCAGAAACACACTGGCTCTTCCTTGAGGTCAGACTTCCATGAAGAAGTGGCCAGGAACTGCTCAGCAGGCAAATTGCTCCTGCGGATGTTTCAATGACTATGGCTGCTGTTTTGCTTATCCACTCTAGACAGCACTTGAACACATCCTAAAACACTTGGCCACTGAATGCAACCCAAGGGTGAGACCACCCTTCTACCCTCCCAACTAATCCATGCATCCACTGGTCCGTTCATCCTACCCCTCGTTCCGGAGGAAAAAAAATTAAAAATAAAAAAGCATTGTCTACTATTGTTTGCTAAGACTGCAGAAACGCACAATTAATTCCCTACTTTAGGGAATGGAGAGGGGACAGCTGGGGAGTAAAATGCAGTGTGATGCGAGCAGCAGCAGAGAAAGGCATGGCGTGGCAGAGGGAGGAGTGAAGGATTCTCATCTCTTGGGCTGCGGAGGCTTCCCAGGGAGACCACCTGTTCCAGGTGTGCAGGATGGGCGAGCAGGATTCCTTATCAATTATGGGGGTTGGGGGAGCCTCGGTCAGAAGAGTTGATGGGTTCCAAAACGGAAGAGGTCACAAGTAAGTGATTCCGCTTACTGCTTTTCAGCTATTGGAATCTGCTATGCAAAAACGAACCAACTTGCAGTAACTTTTAAAACATCTTAGTGCTTCCTGAGCTCTGGAGAAACTGAATGATGCTTTTAAGAAATTTTAGATAGACTGCAAACCAAATGCTGGCCTGGAAGGAGGATGTGGGGTTGGGGGTGGGATGAGAATCCTGGGATGGGCAGGAGCAGAGTCAGGAGGGAGTTTCAGTTTGGCCTTGAAGATGGCTGAAGAGTCATCAAGAGTCACTGAAAAGTGTTTTGCAGAGCGGGGTATCATTGCTTTCTATTCTAGAGAGACGGCTGTTGCTGCACTTCATAGAGGGTGAAGGGAACAGCACGAATAGCCAAGAATGGCATCTCCAGCTCTAGGCACGTAAGGAATGGTGGCTGGCAATGACACCCCAAATTCTCTACCCTCCTCTTTGATGTGGCAGAGAAAAGCCTCTTACCCATCCGAGGCCAGCATGCTTGGCTCCTGGGCTCTCTAGCTTTCCCAAGGGCCCTGGTTCATTGGTCTGTTTCTCTCTCTCTCTCTCTCTCCCTGTCTCTCTCTCTCTCTTCTCTCTCTCTTGCATCATTCATCCTTGCCTTTGTACAGGAACATTTCTATCAGAAAACTAACATGCTCATTTCTCTCATCTCAAAAACACAGAAACAAGGCTTTTGCGTTGACCCCACACCTGTCTAAGGCAGGTATTCCACACAACAGATCCAGATCAAAGCCTGTCACAAGGAAGGAAGCCTGGCCCGCCTGCCAAGGAGGAGGAAGCTCGAAGCTCTCGCCCGCCTGCGTTCTCTGGGAGGGGGTCTCCAAGGGCACTGTTACCTGTGGCACAGGCGGGCTATTTCTGCTTATCCCAAAGCTTCTCCTGTGAAGCCTGTATTTTGCCATAAAGGTAATTTTCTGTAATATAGCTTTATTTATGAGTGGTATTTGAGGGCAAAATAACTATAATCCCCTGAAAGCTTGACAAATCCATGAAGAAATGGTGCGGAAAGAACACGCCTCTTGAGGGGCTCCCTAATATCCATCCCCACTCACCGCCTACCCAGCAAGCCCCTTTCCTCCTTCGGACAGTAAAATAAACCTTCATTCAATGACATTTGTACATAAAAACTGCATTTCTTTGTCTTCAGCATGCTGTTTATCACTCATCTACACCTGTTTCCAAAAGCTCCATTATTTTTTCAAGTGTGAAAATGATTTGGGCATCTTGGGTCAGGGCAGGAGACATCCTGACTCCCTCATTAAGTGAGAAGTAGGTGGGTAATGAAGATGCCCCCAGCACATCCCATACCCTCTGGCCACGCTCTTCAGAGGCCACCCATCTGAGCATATGCTTATATGACTTTTCTGACAGTCCGTGTAGACAAGAAAATTCACTCCCACCATCTCTCCGTCTATTCTTTTCCACGATGACCGTGTGCCACTCCCACTCCCTCCACCTGGCCTTTTTTCTCTTGAAAACATATCTTTTTTTTTTGAGATGGAGTTTCATTCCTGCACAGGCTGGAGTGAAATGGCACTATCTCAGCTCACTGCAGCCTCTACCACCCCGGTTCAAATGATTCTCCTGCCTCAGCCTCCCGAGTAGCTGGGATTACAGGCGCACACCACAACGCCAGGCTAATTTTTGTATTTTTAGTAGAGATGGGGTTTCACCATGTTGGGCAGGCTGGTCTTGAACTCCTAACCTCAGGTGATCTGCCCACTTTGGCCTCCCAGAGTGTAGGGATTACAGGCATGAGCCACCGCACCCGGCGGAAAACATATCTTGGAAATCATTCTGTTCCGGTACATAAAGAGCACCTGACTTTTTACATGACTGGGCAGTGTACCATTGTATGGCTCTACTCTGATTTATTCCATCCAGAGAGCACTGATGGACATATATGCTGTTTCCATTCTTTTGCTGTTAAATCCCACTGCTGGTCCTTGGATCACTTCCTGTGTGTGTGAATCTGTGGGTGAACACAGAGCTTGAGTACCTGGGGTGGAATTGCCGAGTTTGTGCCCATGTGATGTTGAGAAAGAGCACCACATTGTTCTCGGAAGGGTTATTCCAGTTGACTCAATCCCAGCAGTAATGAGAGTGCCTGCTTCTCCACCTCTTCACCACCAAATAGCGTTATCAAACACATCACCCCGCCTTCTGATCTTTGCCAATATAAGGTTGCCGACAAATGTCAGAGAGAAGGAAAATCTACAATGAAACTGAAGGGAAAAAACCCTAAGGTGTCATAAAAGCGTAAGTGCAGTGGTGAGTCTTACTGTTTCACGTAAGATGACCAGCAAGGCCTGTATTTGTTTCTTGTGGCTGCCACTATAAATAACCACAGGCTCCGCAGTTTGAAAGAAACACCAAATTAGTCCCTCGCATTGCTGGAAGTCCGAAGTCTGGCTAAAGCCAGGGGTGGGCAGCGGGCGGTGGGCCGGGCTGCTTCCTCCTGGGGTGTCCCGGGGAGGGTCCCCTTGCTTGCCTTTCTCAGCAGCTAGAGGCCACCTGGTTCCTGGCTCCCGGGCCCGTCCTCATCTGCAAAGCCAGTGAGGCTGCACGGGGCTTTCTCACACCACAGACCCCCTCCTGCCTCTCTGCGCTCTGCCTTTTTGTTTTTTCTAATTTTTTTGAGATATGGGTCTCACGCTGTCCCCCAGGCTGGAGTGTAGTGGCACCATCTCCGCTCACTGCAACCTCCGCCTACCGGGTTCAAGTGATTCTCCCACCTCGGCCTCCCAAGTAGCTGGGATTACAGGCACCCACCACCACCACACCTCGCTAATTTTTGTATTTTTAGTAGACACAGGGTTTCACTGTTGTCTGGGCTGGTCTTGAACTCCTGAACTCAGGTGATCTGCCCACCTCTGCCTCCCAAAGTGCTGGGATTGCACCACTGCACCTGACCTATTCTCTGTGCAAGGAACCCCGTGATGGCACCCTGAGATGGGACTGCACCGGCCCAGATAGTGCAGGCTCGTCTTCCTGTTTTAAGGTCGACTGATCAGCACCCCGATCCCTTCTGCAGCCCGATGTTCTCTCTGCCCTGTGACCTCATGTCTTCACCAGTTCTGGGGATGTAGGGTGTGGCCCTCTTTGACTGCAGCCTTGCAGACGAGCTGACAGCCAGAGGAAGAGAATTCTTGGCATCAAGCTAGAGAGTGTGATGCAGACCTGACCCCTTTTCCAAAACTCGCATGTGGCCTGACACTGGAGGTAGAGCCTTGGCTAGGGATGGGGGAGATGGTTCCAATCATTGTTTGTTTTCTATTGCTTGTGTTTCATTGGTCTGATTTGTTTATAATTAGAGAGATTTGAGCATGTGGAGGGAATGGGGCCAGTGGAGTGAAAAATGTTGAAAGTCTGAGAAATAGGGGACATTTGATTTCACGACCTGGTACATGTCTAAAAGGTGTGTGTGGGCTGGGTGCTGTGGCTCACGCTTATAATCCCAGCATTTTGGGAGGCCAAGCCGAGAGGATCACTTGAGCTCAAGAGTTCAAAACCAGTCTGGGCAACACGGCAAAACCCCTACCAAAAATACAAAAAAATTAACCACGCATGGTGGTGTGGGTCTGTGGTTTCCAGCTATTCGGGTGGCTGAGGCAGGAAGCTGGCTTGAGCCTGGGGGGTTGCAGTGAGCCGAGATCCACCACTTCACTGCACTCTGGGTGGCAGAGTAAGACCCTCAACACATGCGTACATACATACGTAAATTTAAAACTAAATAAATAAATAAAAGGTGTGTGTGACCTGCTCAGGGGAAATCTAGCTATAGACAAGGAGGAAAGAAGTCCACAGTTGCTGGGGAGGCAAAACCGAATCAGAAGTGGAGTAGTTCAGTGGCCCTGAAGTTTTCTAGCATCCCGAGGTGAATGTGGTTCTGAGAAATGCACACCTAACGGCAAGGTCCATGTGGCCGCAGGGGTTGATGTCGAGATGCTGCACGCAGGGCACACGGCCCTCTCCAGCCCGGCTTTGCAGAAACCAGAGGCCCCAGTATTAAGCCCTTTGAATTTCCCTGGGTAGTGGAGTTGACCGAGTGCAAACACAGGGCGACCTCTGCGAGCTCGCAGTGCAAACGCGGGACCCCAGCATGGTTTTGCTGCAGAGTCTGATTTTCCAATTAAACCTGCATCTGTGGGGAAAGAAGGCGTGACTTCTACCAGCTGTTTTTCTAAATATTTGGAGCTGCTGATTATTTGCTGTTTCTGATCCTTGTTTCATATTGCCCATATCTTCATTGGTAACAAATGGTTGCTCACTTTTCTGTAAAAGAAAGAATGAATTGTTAGCTTTTATTGTTACTTTGATCCTTTTACCATTATGTAATATCTTTCTTTGTTTCTTTTAATCTTTGTTGCTAAAATAGTCATATGCACCCAATACAGGAGCACCTAGATACATAAGCCAAGTTTTTAATGACTTATATAGAGACTTAGACTCCCGCACAATAATTGCGGAAGACTTTAACACTGTATTTTTAGATTAACGAGACAGAAAATTAACAAGGAAGTCCACGATTTGAACTCTGACCTGGAACAAGCAAATTTAATAAATATTTACAGAACTCACCACCCTATATCCACAAAACATTTATTTTTTTCAATATTATATCACACCTATTCTAAAAGTGACCACATAATAGGAAATAAATCACTTGTTAGTAATTGCACAGCATTTCACAGATTTAAATGAAATCCTGAGCAATAGAGCAAGATTCTCGTTCTCTCTCCCTCTTCTTCTTTCTCTTTCTTTCTCTTAAAAACACTCCCCCTTTCTCTTTTGTTTCTTTCTCTCTTTTATTCTTCTTTATTTCTCAAAAAAAATTTTTTTAAAGAAAAAAAAAAGAAAGAAAGAATGGGAGGCCTACTGTTTCCTGAATACAAGGGCTAGAAAGGAGGGGATGAAACCTCCCCGGGAGCTATCATCTGTTCTTCCCATTTCTGTGAGCGTTTCTCAAGTGAGGCTGTGGGCTTCTCCTCACCCTTGAGAGCGGAGACCTTCCCCTTCCAGGGTAGATGGGCGGCCATGGTTTGTCCTGCAGGTACTTTGCCAGCAGTCCGGCAGACAGAGGGATTTTCTGTGTGTAGAACCCAGGCTGGGGGAACATTGCTACCTTAATAAAAACTAAAGCCAGAAGTTGTCCAAATAAGAAAACAACATGACTGACTGTTTAAATTCTTAAGGTAAGGAAATGAGAGCTGTCAGGGAGGGGACATGAAGTCCTGGTTACTGGCTGCCCTCAGGGCTGGCAGGAGAGACTGGGTCTGGGAGACTTTGGGCGCTTCCTTTATCTCTCTGTGCCCATTTGCTCTCATCTCAATGCAGCTCCGTCACCCAGAGTGGCCGCCACTGACCCCCCGCTGTGCTGAGGAGATCGCACTCAACACCTGGAAGGTTCCCATCAATTCTCTCCTTCTAGCCTTCCCCAAATTTATCAAAGCCCAAGTCTTTTTTGGTCCCCCAGAGGCACAGAACTGATTGGGGGGCATGCCTGGAGACATGCTGACCTTGCTGCATTCTCTCCATCAACCTTTCCCTGAAATACCACGACAGCGACATTTGGTGTTTTGGGGAGCGGCAGAACAGGACAATTCAAAGCCATTGTGATTTTTGCTTTGTCCATTCTGAACTTCCCTTGTGTTTCTGAATGCCAGAGGTGTTCAGGGCAGAGGCAGAAAGCAGGCATTTGGAATGATTTTCCTTTCTTGTTCTTGGTGTTTGTTTTGGAGACAATGTCATTCAGATGGTTCAGGATTTAGGCTGAGGGAGAAGGAGAGACAGTGACCTTTGAGAAGGGGAGGCAGGGAGAGGAGTCCAGCCCCGAAAGAGGACCCCTGCGTGGACACTGGACGGGGACCCCCGCCCCAGCCATGGTGCCCTCCACGGTGTGCCCGCCGTCAGGACACAGGCCAGGCGTGGCTCCTCAGGAATGCAGAGGGGACTTCCTTGAACACTTGGAACAAACCTGAGAGCCTCCCAGGAATGGAAGGACATCCCTGGAGATCAGTGGGACAAAAACTCCCACCACCTGTCAAAAAGAGAGTCACCAGATTTGAGATCTGAGAGTGAATTTAACATTTTTTCTCCACCTGAACTGTGGAATACAGCACATGCCCACAACACGCCTCGTGTACTATTCTTCCAAATAAGAACGGCTGAATGAGGGACCATATGCCTGCCGCCTGGGTGACAAAATTAATACTCCAGCTTGCTTGTCTTTCTGTCCACCTTTTGTGCTGAAATATTTGATACAGTAGTAAGGTTATGAGTCTTTACCCCTAAAGAAGTCAGCACTGAGCATGTCTACTAAAATAAAGACATTCTCCTTCAAAACCACGGACCATTGTTACTTAAGAAAATCAAGTCATGACCAACTGTCTGCTAATACCCAGCAAATATTCACATTTCCCTAATTTTCCACAAAATGACCATATATAGCTGTGTTTTCAAATAAGAATCCATGTATTTGGTTATTACATCTATTTATTTATTTTTAAATTTTACTTTAAGTTCTGGGATACATGTGTAGAACATGCAGGTTTGTTACGTAGGTATACACGTGCCATGGTGGCTTGCGGCACCCATCAACCCATCATCTAGGTTTTAAGCACCTCATGCATTAGGCATTTGTCCTAATGCTCTCTTTCCCCTAGCCCCCCATCCCC
Source organism: Plecturocebus donacophilus (assembly GCA_004027715.1). Taxonomy (NCBI): domain Eukaryota; kingdom Metazoa; phylum Chordata; class Mammalia; order Primates; family Pitheciidae; genus Plecturocebus; species Plecturocebus donacophilus. The sequence continues at coordinate 95,094 of PVKP010000296.1, read as the reverse complement.
CAACAGACCTTGGTGTGTGATGTTCCCCTCTCTATGTTCATGTGTTCTCATTGTTCAACTCCCACTTATGAGTGAGAACATGAGGTGTTTGGTTTTCTGTTCCTGTGTCAGTTTGCTGAGGATGATGATTTCCAGCTTCATCCACGTCCCTGCAAAGGATGTGAACACATTCTTCTCTATGGCTGCATAGTATTTCACAGTGTATATGTGCCACATTTTCTTTATTCAGACTATCCTCTTCATAACAACTTTCTTTATATACATACAATCCACCCAACTACAGTGCATGATCACTGGTATCCTTGATAGTCACAGAGTCCTGCTCTTTTCACCTAAAACAGTCACACTTAAAAAAAATTATATTGACATTTTTAAAACACCAGGCTGGTTGTCTTATATCCTGTCTACTTTCGGTGTTTGATTATTTCATTCTTTGCTGTGATTGAAATTATGTTGATTGATTCTATATCTATCAATAAAATGGAACCGAGCTTCCTTTGGTCCGAGGTTCAATTGGTTATAATTAGGTTGACCGGTTTACTAATGCTTCGCAGGTGATGATCTGTGATTCCCACCATTGAGGCAGGAGAATAAGGTCTGGAGGCAGAGAACATAAGGCCGATTCACCCACGTCAACTGTGATGGGAAATACCCTCTCCATAGGGCGTACACCAAGTACATGGCTTTGTAACTTTACTTCATCCTCTTCATTTACATAGGGGGCACACCAGGTAACCAACGGAAAACTCTAGAGGGTATTTAAACCCAAAACAATTCTGTAATGGGGCCCTGGAGCCCCTATGCTCAGGCCCGCTCTACCCTGTGGCATGTTCTTCCATTTTCAATACATCTCTGCCTTTGTTGCCTCCTTCTTTCCTTGCTTTGTGCGTTTTGTCCAGTTCTTTGTTCAAGATGCCAAGAACCTGGACACCCTGCACTGGTAACACTATCAGTGATACGACATTAGATCAGCTCACCCCTGGTGGGTGGGCGGCCACCATGTCCTGTTACAGGATCCTGAGCTTTCCCCTTTGCGATTAGTGGGGACGCCTGAAGCTCCCCAGTTCCCTGAGTTCCACCTCCGTTCATGCTCCTTGCTTGTATCCTTAAGCCGAGGGAGTTTGCAAATGGCCATTTCTTCCACGCTGATGACTATCTTTTCTTCCATATTGTTGAGATCTCATTCTGAAAAACTCTTTCCCTCCTCAATTTGGTACGTAATCTCCTAAATGGGGAAATATTTTATTCTACAATTACTGCTTTTGAAGTAAGGAATTGATGTAGGAGTCACCTCTAAAACCACCCAATGAATTTATTTCTTTTTATTTTGAACATTATTATAGACATGGATTTTTCTTTTTTTAATGTAATATGAACATTTACAGTAAGTATTCTGCTTCATAGGTTCATTGAGAATGTATTCAATATACCATAAAATTCACCTTTTAAGAGTGTACAATTTGTGGTTTCTGATCTATTCCCAGAGATATGTAGCCATCATCACTATCTAATTTTAGGACATTCTCATCAGCTCAGAAAAATCCCTACACATGCACAATCACAACCCCAGTGCCAGCCCTGGGAACCATTCACTGACTCTTCTGTCTCTGTAAATTTTCCTATTCTGTACATTTTACATAAATGTGGCCTTCCATGACTGGCATCTTTCACTGAACGGAATGTTTTCAACCTTCATCCATGTCGTGGCATGTATCCATTATTCAGATTTTTATAAATCATATTCCATTGTATGGCTGGGCCACTTTGGAGTGTCCATACTCAGCTGATGGTCACTTGGATCCTTTCCATTTTTTACATGAGTAATACTGCATGAACATTCTTGCAGAGGTTTTAGTGTGGGCGTGTGGACATATGTTTTTACTTATCTTTTGTATATATCGAACAGTGGAATAGCTGGGTTATCCCCCCGTCACCTACATTTTGGAGAAATGTGAAAAACTGTTTTCCAAAGTGACTGCACCGTTCTGCAACCCCGCGATGTATAAGAGTTGTGATTACTTCACACCCTCACTATCCTTTGTTACTGTCTTTTTTATTTTAGCCATCCCAGTGGGTGTGAACTAGAATGTCATTGTGGTTTTGATTTGCATTTTTCTGATGACTAATGGTGTTGAACACCTTTTCATGAGTTTACTGGCCATTTACGTATCTTCTTTGGAAAAAAGTCTATTCAAACTCTTTGTCCATTTTTTTATTTTTTTATTATTTATTTATTTTTTTTTTAGAGATGGGGTTTCACCATGTTGCCTAGGATGGTCTTGATCTCCTGACCTTGTGATCCACCCACCTCGGCCTCCCAAAGTGCTGGGACTACAGGCGTGAGCCACCGCACCCGGCCGTCCATTTTTTTAAATGGGGTTATTTGTCTTTTCATTATTGGGCTGTGAGAGCTTTGTATATATTTTTTGGATATGAGTCCTTTATCGCATATAGAATTTGCAGATATTTCCTCCCCATCTATGAGCTGTCTTTTTACTTGTTGATGGTTTCCTTTAACTCGCAAAGGATTTTAATTTTAATGAAGTTAGTTATTATTTTGTTGCTTGTTGTGTTGTTGTCCTAACTAAGAAGTAGTTGCAGACCCCACGGTGGCTTGGGTCAGGTTTCTGCTAAACTGCCATCTCATCCGTCAGAGGTGTCTAACACTGTCCATCAACCTCTGTCCCTTCCCTTGCCCGATTTTTTTTTTCATTGCTGTTGCTACCACCTGACACTTTCCATAATTATTGCATGTCCATCATCTGTCTTTCTGCTCAAGAGCACACACTCTTCGACAGCAGAGTTTTTAATTACTGTTGTGCATGGCTGGATGCCCGGTGGCTGGGACAGAGCGAGGCTTGTTAAGTATTCTCCATCGCTGAGGAAATGATAGGCAGGCAAAAGACAAGGCAACCGGCCCACAGGCAGAGCCGCAGCACACAACGCCACCACTTAGGAAGCAAGGAAATTGAGCAGCTGGGCTTCTGCCGAGCACGTTGGAGGAATGCAAAAGAAGCAACAAAACAAAACAAACCCCAAAGACAAAACAGGCATTGTTATTAAAGACCATGTGTCCAAGGAAAACTTTGTGAATTGGAAATTATTTTACTAATAACAGTAAGTATCCCAGCAGAAGAGAGCAGCATCCCTGGTGCGATAGTGAATTTCATACATCAACTTGACTAGACTACAGGGTGCCCAGATATTTGGTTAAATATTATTCTGGGTGTGCCTGTGATGGTGTCTCTCGATGAGATTAATATTTGAATGAGTAATGTCTTTATCAGCTTGGACTGCTGTAACAAAAAATACCATAAACAGTGCGGCTCATCCGTTACAGAAATACACTTCTCATGGCTCCGTGGGCTGGAAGCCAGAGGTCAGGATGCCATCATGGTCCAGTGTCAGTGAGGGTCCACGTCTGGATCGCAGTCATTTGACTCTCCCTGTATCCTCACATGACAGAAATAAAGTGAGCTAGCTCTCTGGCCTGCTCTTACCAGCTCTACTCTCATGCTTAATTACCTCCCTAATGCCTCTCTTGCAAATACCATCACATTCAGGATAATCGTTCAGCACATTAATCTTTTTTTTTTTTTAATTATACTTTCAGTTCTGGAGTACATGTGCAGATCTTGCAGGATTGTTGAATAGATACACACATGCCATGGTGGTTTGCTGTCTCCATCCCCCCGTCACCTACATCAGGCATTTCTCCCAATGTTATCACTTCCCAACCTCCCTGCCCCCTGCTGCTCCTCCTATAGCCCCCCATCCCCAACAGACTCCAGTGTGTGATGTTCCCCTCCTGTGCACATGAATCTTTTTTCAAAGCGGTCTCAAAGGCTCAGACCCTAACAGATAGAACGAGTAAAGCAGGTTGCCATCTGTGTGCTGGGCTCCAGCCACTCTGCTGGAGGCCTGAGTAGAACAAAAGGAGGAGCGGGAGACAATCTGCTCTCTGCTGTCATATATATGTATATATATATATATGCTCTCATATATATATGTATATATATATATCTGCTCTCATATATATGTATATATATATATATGGAGAGAAAGTAAGAGAAAACTAGTACACCTGGTTAGATCCAAATGGACCATGAAGGTTGATATGGTTTGGTTGTGGCCCTATCCAATTCTCATCTTGAATTGTAACTCCCACAGTTCCCACATGTCATGGGAGGAACCCCGTGGGCGGTGATTGAATTATGGGGGTGGGTCTTTCTTGTGCTGTTCTTGTGATAGTGAATGAGTCTCACAAGATCTGAAGGTTTTAAAAATGGGAGTTCACTGCACAAGCTCTCTCTTTACCTGCTGCCATCCATGCAAGACGTGGCTTGCTCCTCCTTGCCTTCTGCCATGATTGTGAGGCCTCCCCAGGCATGTGCAGTTGTAAGTGCATTAAATCTTTTTCCTGTATAAATTACTGAGTCTTGAGTTTGTCTTTATTAGCAGCGAGAAAATGAACTAATGTAAGGTTAATAGGCCATTCAATCATTGGATAGGTGTAGTACTTTTCTTCTGAAGGAAAAGCAAGTCTTAGGAAAAAAATCAGCAATTCCTTTACTGATGAAAAGTTAGCCACTAATCATACATGAATGATAGCACCTCACTGTGACTCAATATTGTATTAACTCTACAGTAAATTCTGTGTCAGTCCCATTGCATAGTCAACAGTCACCAGCTCCAAGTTAAAGAAATCTCTAGCTACTAGAAGAAAGAATGGGAGAGGCAGAATTGGCTACACTAGTATAGCAAATACAGAAGTCACTGGTCTCAAATGCAAGTGTAAAAATTAACTACTTTTATTTATTTATTTTTATTCATTTATTATTATTATTATACTTTAAGTTCTGGGGTACATGTGAAGATCACAAAGGATTGTTACACAGTTATACACATGCCATGGTGGTTTGCTGCATCCATACCCCTGTCATCTACATTAGGTATTTCTCCTAATGTTATCCCTCCCCAATTCTCCTACCTGCTGCTATTCCTCCCCTGGCCCCCCCAACCCCCCCCAACAGGACCCAGTGTCTGATGTTCCCCTCCCTGTGTCCTTGTATTCTCACTGTTTAACACCCACTTAATAGTGAGAACATGTGGTGTTTGGTTTTCTGTTCTTGTGTCAGTTTGCTGAGAATAATGGTTTCCAGCTTCATCCATGTCCCTGCAAAGGACACGAACTCATCCTTTTTTTATAGCTGCATAGTATTCCATGGTGTATATGTGCCACATTTTCTTTATCCAGTCTATCACTGATAGGCATTTGGATTGGTTCCAAGTCTTTGCTATTGTAAACAGTGCCACAATGAACATAGGTGTGCATGTGTCTTTATAATAGAATGATTTCTTATCCTTTGGGTATATACCCAGTAATGGGATTGCCGGGTCAAATGGTATTTCTATTTCTAGATCTCTGAGGAATCGCCACACTGTCTTCCACAATGGTTGAACTAATTTACACTCCCACCAACAGTGTAAAAGTGTTCCTATTTCTCCAGATCCTCTCTAGCATCTGTTGTCTCCAGAGTTTTTAATGATCACCATTCTGACTGGTGTGAGATGGTATCTCAGGGTGGTTTTGATCTGCATTTCTCTGATGACCAGTGATGATGAGCTTTCTTTCATATGTTTGCTGGCTGCATAAATGTCTTCTTTGGAAAAGTGTCTGTTCATATCCTTTGCCCACTTTTTGATGGGGTTGTTTTTTTCTTGTAAATTGGTTTTAGTTCTTTGTAGATTCTGGATATTAGCCCTTTATCAGATGGGTAAATTGCAAAGTTTTTTTCCTATTCTGTTCGTTGGCGGTTCAATCTAATGATAGTTTGCTGTGCAGAAGCTATTAATTTTAATTAGATCCCATTTGTCTATTTTGGCTTTTGTTGTCATTGCTTTTGATGTTTTAGTCATGAGCCTTGTCTATGCCTATGTCCTGAATGGTTTTGCCTAGGTTTTCTTCTAGGGTTTTTATGATGTTAGATCTTATGTTTAAATCTTTAACTCATCTGGAGTTAATTTTGGTATAAGGTGTAAGGAAGGGGTTCAGTTTCATCCTTCTGCATATGACTAGCCAGTTTTCCCAAAACCATTTATTAAGTAGGAAATCCTTTCCCCTTTGCTTTTTTTTTTCGTCAGATTTGTCAAAGATCAGATGGTTGTAGATGTGTGGCATTGCTTCCAAGGCCTCTGTTCTGTTCCACTGGTCTATATCTCCGTTTTGGTACCATGCTGTTGTGGTTACTGCAGCCTTGTAGTATAGTTTGAAGTTGGGTAGTGTGATACCTCCAGCTTTTTTTTTTTTTTTTTTTTTTTTTTTTTTTTTTTTTTTTTTTTTTTTGCTTAGGGATTGTCTTTGCTATGCATGCTCTCTTTTGGTTCCATATGAAGTTTAAACTGTTTTCTTCCAGTTCTGTGAAGAAGATCATTGGTAGCTTGATGGGGATAGCATTGAATCTATAAATTACTTTGGGCAGTATGCCCATTTTCACGATATTGATTCTTCCTAACCATGAGCATGAAATGTTTTTCCATCTTTTTGTGCGCTCTCTTATTTCCTTGAGCAGTGGTTTGTAGTTTTCCTTGAAGAGGTCCTTCCCATCCCTTGTTACTTGTATTCCTAGGTATTTTACTCTCTTTGTAGCAACTGTGAATGGGAGTTCACTCATTATTTGGCTGTTTGTCTGTTAGTGTGTAGGAATGCTTGTGATTTCTGCACATTGATTTTGTATCCTGAGACTTTACTTAAGTTGCTTAACAGCTTAAGAAGACTTTGGGCTAAGACAATGGGGTCTTCTAAATATACAGTCATGTCATCTGCAAATAAAGACAGTTTGACTTCCTCTTTTCCTAATTGAATACCCTTTATTTCTTGTTCTTGCTTGATTGTTCTGGCCAGAACTTCCAATACTATATTGAATAGGAGTGGTGAGAGAGGGCACCCTTGTCTTGGGCCAGTTTTCAAAGGGAATGCTTCCAGTTTTTGCCCATTCAGTATGATATTGGCTGTGGGTTTGTCATAAATAGCTTTTATTATTTTGAGATACATTCCATTGATAACTAGTTTATTGAGAGTTTTTAGCATAAATGGCTGTTGAATTTTGTTGAAAGCTTCTCTGCATCTATTGAGATAACCATTTGGTTTTTGTCTTTGGTTCTGTTTATGTAATGGATTATGTTTATAGATTTGCATAGGTTAAACCAGCCTTGCATCCCTGGGATGAAGCCGAATTGATCATGATGGATCAGCATTTTGATGTGCTGTTAGATTTGGTTTGCCAGTATTTTATTAATGATTTTCACTCAATGTTCATCATGGATATTGGCCAGAAATTTTCTTTTTCAGTTGTGTCTCTGCCAGGTTTTGGTATCAGGATGATGTTGCTCTCATAAAATGAGTTAGGGATGATTCCCTTTTCTTATATGGTTCGAAATAGTTTCAGAAGGAATGGTACCAGCTCCTCTCTGTATTTCTGGTAGAATTCAGCTGTAAACCCATCTGGATGTGGACTTTTTTTGGTTGGTAGACTATTAATTGCTGCCTCAACTTCAGACCTTGTTTTTGTTCTATTCGGGGATTCAGCTTCTTCCTGGGTTAGTCTTGGTAGGGTGTAAGTGTCCAGAAATTTATCAGTTTCTTCTAGATTTACTTGTTTATGTGCATAGAGATGTTTGTAGTAATCTCTGATGGAGTTTGTGTTTTCTGTGGAAACGATGGTGAGATCCCCTTTATCTTATTGCATCTACTTGATTCTTCTCTCTTTTCTTTTTTATTAATCTGGTTAGTGGCCTATTTGGTTGATCTTTTCAAAAAACCAGCTCCTGGATTTATTGATTTTTTGAAGAGATTTTTGTATCTCTATCTCCTTCAGTTCTGCTCCGATCTTATTTGTATTCTGCCAGCTTTTGAATTTGATCTTGCTCCTCTAGTTTTTAATTGTGATATTAGGGTGTCCGTTTTAGATCTTGCCTCACTTCTCATGTGGGCATTTATTGCTATAAATTTCCCTCTAGACACTGCTTTAAATGTGTCCCAGAGATTCCCATATGTTATGTCTTAGTTCTCATTGGTTTCAAAGAACATCTTTATTTCTGCCTTCATTTCATTATTTATTCATTATTTCATTCAGGAGCAGGTTGTTCAGTTTCCATATAGTGCAGTTTTAAGTGAGTTACTTAATCCTGAGTTCTAGTTTGATTGCACTATGATTTGAGAGACTGTTATGATTTCCATTCTTTTGCATTTGCTGAGAAGTGATTTAATTCCAATGATGTGGTCAATTTTAGAGTAGGTGTGATGTGGTGCTGAGAAGAATGTATATTCTGTGGATTTGGGGTGGAGAGTTCTGTAGCTGTCTACTGGGTCCACTTGGTCCAGATCTGAGTTCAAGTCCTGGATATCCTTGTTACTTTTCTGTCTTGTGGATCTGTCTAATATTGACAGTGGAGTGTTAAAGTCTCTCACTATTATTGTGTGAGAGTCTAATTCTCTTTGTAGGTCATTAAGAACTTGCTTTATAGATCTGGGTGCTCCTATAATGGGTGCATATATATTTATAATAGTTAGCTCTTCTTGTTGCATTGATCCCTTTACCATTATGTAATGCCATTCTTTTTCTCTTCTTTATTGGTGTAAATTCTGTTTTACCAGAAACTAGGATTTCAACCCCTGCTTTTTTTGTTCTCTACTTGCGTGGTAAATCTTTCTCTTTACAATTATAGCCCATTTAGTTTCAATAGAACACATCTGTGCAGTGGAAAAACCATTTGCCTAGGACAGTGGCTCCTAGCCTGGCTGCATATGAAACTCACCTGGGCATTAAGGAGGCCTAATAAATCACTTTCTCTAGGAGACAGAGTCCAGGGAATCTGTGTATTTTAAAAGCTGGGTGTTCCTGATACAAATCTGAATTTGGGAACCTCAGCCTAGGATAAACCAAGAAGTTGAAGAAGAGGTTTCTTTTCAGTAAGGGTTTCAGATAAAATAGAAACCTGAGAGGTAGAGATGCAAACAGTAACAGATTCTGCCAAGAGCAGCTGCCTACCACAAGTCAACAAGCAGTCATAAATTGCACATAGTGTGGAAAAAATCCACTCATCATGTTTTCGTTTGTTCAACCACACAAATAATTCAAATACCAGGGGCAGTAATTTATTTTGAGCCTATGTGTGCCTTTGAACATGAGATGGGTCTCCTGAATACAGCACACCAATGGCTGTAGAACAAATGCATGGACAAGGACCCTCTGGGTTAGAGTCTGTGCACCTGCTCTGGGGGTTTTCCGCCTTGCCCTTCTGTCCCCACCGTTCACGCTTTGGGTGAGAGCAGGGCTGGGCCTCTTTTTAAGACAGCCTGTTGTGAATTGCCTTTTTTCTCACACTCCTTCCTTCCTCAGTTCAGGCAGCCCTCAGTGCTTGGGGCTCCTAAAAACATCTTGTTCAAGCCAGATTGTTAGCTTGTAAATACTCATGAAAACTTCTCCCAATACTTCATCTACTGTGAATTTGCAAATTGTATTTTGAGAAGGAAAAATGGAATGCTGTTTGTTTCATTCTCTTTGACTTCCTATGCTGGCAGTCATCCAGGCAAGGAGCGAAGAGGAGCATTGCTCATGAGGAACTCCATGCTTGGGGTTGAGGATCTTGACTGGTAACTTGAATGTTTTACGTGCCTTACTTTAGTCAAGATGCAACCTTTACAAACAGGCACTGAAGCAAGACACATTTCAGGACAGCAGAGAGCTGACACATGCAGTCTCAGAGCCTCAGTGGGCTCTGGTACGTACCCCTAAATCCTCATTTACCAGCTACTGAACCGCTCAGCCTTTCATTTCTTTGATTTTTTAGAAGAGGGACACTCTTACATATAATTCATAGAATTGTTGTGAGATTGAGCTGGGATGAGTAGAACTCCAGAGTGTCTGCAAATAGTAAGTGCTTAATAGATGTTAACTTCTATTACCACCTGGGCGGGGTACACCTCACAGCTCAAGAAATGGTGTGAATTCCCCAGGATTAAGCCACAGGCCATGGGAGGTAGGAAGTCACCCGAGTTCCAGCTGAGGCACTTTAGCAATGTGTTATTTTGTAGTAAGGAAGGACCCAGTAGAAGGCTGCTGGCAGTCTTCTCAGGGGAGCAGGTCAAGAATATTGCAGGTGACTTAGCCAACTTGTATTTTAAAGCAATTAAAAAAGATGGGGTTGAGCATGAGGAGGCATGATAGCTTTTTCAATTAACTGTAATATTGTCAGGTGCAAAGGAAGTAGACTTCTCTGTGTGGCTGCAAGCTCAGAACTAGTGTGTTGGAGCAGAAATCATAAAGCAACAGGTTTCAGCCCAACTTTGGATAGAACTTTCTGGCAACTACAGCTGTCAACCAGTGGTCTGGTTTGAATCATGGTAGAATGTCATCCAATTCAGGAACAGTTTGTTGAATGAGCATCTATTAGAAATGGTAAGTAAGGAATTTTGCATTGGCTGATGAGAGGCTGTGTCTGTGACTTCCGAGTCCAACCCCTAACATTCCTGATTTCACAAGCATTATCCAGTTATGCAGGAGACTCATGAAACAGGGTGGTCTGATACTTTGCTTTTTTTAGATAATGCAAAGTGAAGCAGGTAAATTGTTTCTTAATGTATATGAATATACATATGAGTATGTTTGTGTACCTTAGCCATTCTGTATGTTGAAATGTTTGAATCTATTTTCTTTTTAACGACTACTTACCATGTTCCAAGGTCATCCTTTTGAGCAAGAGTTCTAGTTAGTGACATAGACATCGTAAAAAAGCTAGACATTATCTGAATATATCCAATTGCCAGCTAAGAATTTGGAAGTTGATATTTCAAATCAATTCCTGATTTTCTAGTCACAATCTGTTGCTCTTCACTGTCGAGGAAACATCTAGCTCTGCCATGGAAGGCATCTTTGATAGCGGGTGAAGGATGTGGGAGAGGAGAAAGCTGTAGACATGCAGGGGCATGCTTCTGTTCGGTTTGTCTCATCAAGCTGTTTCTCTTATGAGAATGGCATCAATTGTGGGCTTTTGTTTGATAAGTGTTGCTTCTGGGGATTCTTCTTGCATTAGGAAATACATGTGATGGAGAAATGTGACTCTCCTCAACACTGTTGCATTATAGTTGATGGAAAAATCAAAGGTATGCATAGTTATAATGAGGATTCAGATTGGGATCAGCTTTACAGAGGGCCAATCTGCAACTTGAATTACTAATTTTATGGATGTATTAGTTCAGGAAATTTACATTTTAGCACTTCATTTTATTGTTTCGCAGGGAATGAATATTTACAAAAATCCTGTCTACCATATGTATAGTGCTATGCATCCAGAGGGCATTCCATTAGTAAGAATTTGGTATTGGAGATTTCCTTTTCCTTCTAATTCACAAGGCTGTGGACATTCATATATTTAAGCGCTCTTAAAAAAACAAACAAAAACCTCTCACATTTACCTCTAATATGTTTAAAGTTAGGGAGGATCCAGGGATAAAATTTAACTTTTTGATCTTACCTATTTATCATTTGCCTACTCATCTGATGGCAAGCAGAGATAGTCAAAATAAAAACATAGTTTCTTTACCAATTTTTTTTTTTTTGAGACAGAGTCTCACTCTATCACCAGGCTGGAGTGCAGTGGCACCATCTCAGCTCACCGCAACAACATCTGTCTCCCGGTTCAAGCGATTCTCCTGCCTCAGCCTCGCAAATAGCTGGGACAACAGGCATGTACCACCACGCCCAGCTAATTTTTGTAGTTTTAGTAGAGATGAGGTTTCACGATGTTGACCAGGATGGTCTCAATCTCTTGACCTCGTGATCCGCCCACCTCGGCCTCCCAAGGTGCTGGCATTACAGGCGTGAGGCATTGTGTCTGGCCTATCCAGAGTTTTAAAGATAAAACCATGAGTATACTTCTCACTGTGGACACAGTATGTGACGTTTTAGCCCTGAATGTGTTCATTCCCATAGCAGAAAGAATCCAGACACGTACACATAAACACACATGCACCACTGTGTTTTGCCCAGCACTTCTCTTTTCATGAGGGTGTGCTTTTAGTGAGTGTGCATTTGCATTGTTACCACAAAGACTCCAAGGGCCAGGGAAGCTCCCTGGGGAGCCTGCGGGTCGGCACTCAGTGCTGCTGGCTCCACAATCGAAGCCATCACGGCAGCACCGGGAACTCCCAACACAGTATCCGAACCTTTAAAATTACAGAATGGACTTCGAGTTAGTAAATTATCTTACAACATTTAACATTTGATGTTGTCTTGTGCTGTCTGCTAGAAAATGAGGGAAGCAAACAAAACACATTAATTCAATGTACACTTGGTGCTTTCTAGGCAAACAAGGCCTGGAGTGTTTTCAAATGATCTTCTGTGAAATGTCTGTTATCGTTCCCAAAATGAGAGCAAATGATATACGTGAAAGATGATATTTTAAAAACTCTGTATTCAATTATTCACACCAAAGGATATCCATTAAAATTATGAACATTTCTAAATATATTTCATGTATCATACATATATATATGTTATGTGTATAATTACATACCAACAAAAGAATTGTTGTTGCTCTAACCATGTAAGTAAAACAAAGATTTTGCAATATAACACTCATATATGCATATATACTGGCTGTTTGAATTATGAATTTATTTACAACTTGCCTAGATTATAATAAATGATTACTGTTCTATTATACAAACATAACAGTAAATGTTTTTTAAATACAAAGACTGCAAATGAATACATGAAAAAATTACACACATGTACAATATTTATAATTTATAAATGCAAAGTTAAGACCTCTTTAAATTATTGCACTTGCGCATTTTACAAAGATTTTTGTCATACATACAAAATCGTTTTTTAAAATTTACTAACTTATCAACTATGATAAAGTTAGATACTGTTAACTTGAAATTCTTTCTCCTTCCAATAGAGAGCCTATTAAAATTCTGGACACAGATTCATCGACTTTACAAGTCAGTTCTTTATGAGCACTGTATTTTTGATGGTGTATAACCTGTATTACTCTCCAATAGTTTTTGGTCAGCAAGATTATCAATAGCAAACTCTTAGATGCCTTAGCTACATATAGATCTAGGATCTCTCTTGTTCACATGTTCATGTAAAGGAAGCCATCTTGTCTTCTCAGAAAGAATGATGGCGCTGCATTTGTACAAATTTTGGTAACTATTTCACAGTGTGTTGGGCAAGCATGTAATTTCAAATAGGTAGGGGCCTTGTATACAAACACCTTCTCTGGGTAAGTCTATTGCACTCTCAACTTGCACACGAAATACACATAGCATATACACCATACAACAGATCATATGGAAAATAATATTCCTATATGTCACTTATATAGGCTATTTGTGATACAGCATAGGACTGGGTATTAAGGTGACTAAAGAAAAAGATGAAGGCTGTAATGCCCACGATATAATATTTCAGTTGGGCTAGAGTATTAGATGATACTTTTAGAACTTGCAATAGAAACAAAACCTTTCTACTTAAACTTTCGCAAATACGCAGTACCTCAAAAATATCAGATGAAAACTGAAATGTGTAAACTGACTTCCCTACTTAGCAACCCTGGATTCAGCTGTAAGTTTCCACCTTGATCCTGAGGTGACACTATCCTTCGCCCCACAGGGCCATGCCTGGCTCTGCGTGCCATTGGTTGCTTTTCTCCCACTGGCAGGAAAGAGCAGGCGGGCTCTCCACGGCTTCGCAAGCCCTGCCCTCCATCGCTGGGTTGAGAAGAGAAACATCAAGTGAGGACAGCATTGCTTCTTTGGATGTTAAATGTGTTTCTTGAGTAACATTCATGTCTTTCTCTTTGTTCTGTCTTCTTAATTTAGAACCAGCACACCGCTGACACTTTCTTATTTTTCTTGCCATTTTTATCATATAAAATGCATCCAATGCTTCAGACAACCAAACTATTCCTTTGAAAAAAAGACCAAAAAAAGTGTGCACTGCATTGGATATTACTAATTTAAACGTAATATAAATGGCTAAAGAAGTCAGCAATATGTGTATTGGCGAAATACTTATGCACATGTTAAAAATCTCACAGCCATGCGCTGAAAGCATGGGGAAACTAACAGACGACATACTTGGCTGATTTACATTTTACAGTAATTTAAAAATCAGAGCAATACTTGCAATAGAAGAGATCCACTATAGTGATTAAATGAATATAGTCTTTAAAGAATTAAACCCTAAATAAAATCTGCAAAGTGTAGAAAAAAGCAAACATATGTTTGAAGTATGTAGAGAGAAGTGATTTTAAAAATCTAAATCATGCTTAGGTACCGGAAACCCCCCAGAATCACATCATAACCAATGTCACAGTTCTTTGAAGTTCTTGCAGAAAAGACTGAATCTGAACAGTTCGTTGGTTATAGTCACCATGGTATTTGTCAATGAAGTCAAATAACAGATAGAAATCTGATGAGGAGAGAATGGTCCTATTCATCCAACTTGATAAAATGAACTGTAGATGAGTGTCTATAAATGTTTTCAATTATAGTTAAGCAAGAAAAGCAAAATAATAAATACAAGAATGAAGTAGCAAAATTGCAGTATTTAAAATAAAGGCACAGGCCAAGGCATGGTGAATAATTTAGTCCTATTAAAGCTCAAACCTTAATTTTGAGTTAAAAGACCAGAAACACAATACCCAACCTAAACCTATTAAACAAAAAAAAAAAACAAAACAAAACAGGTATCTAAGGATTTATGCATCTATTTATATCCTGTACAAACATGTCTTGTATACACGAATATATCAGTAAAGAAAAGTTAACTGAGATTTTACAAAATGAAAAAAAAATCTAAAAAGCATGCCAAAAAAGAGGAAACCTATACTGAACAAATCTAGTCTCCAATTCGTTGCTTTTGCTGTGGTGAGAACAAGTCACGTGGGGCACCCCGTAAACATCTGTACCTTCCTTCCATTGAAGAATCAGGAATGGGAACAATTGTGTCTAATATTTTGGTCTATTTTGCAAGATGGGGTTTTCATACACCTCTTAGAGAGAAGCACAGGTGGGAAATGGATCAGAGTCCCTGCCCTAGTAATAGGGCTGTTTTTAAGAATCAGTTTCCACATCCATTGTATTTCCTTTGACCTTTTTCTAATTAATTAATTCACATTGCCCGAATTCAGTATTTCATGTTATTGGCAGGCATTTATGTTTCCAATGCTATTTTTAGCTAAAAAACATATTTGCAATGTCCAAAAGGTAATGGAATAATTACATATGACCATAAAACTTGTCTATTACAAATCAACGTAGCCAATATAAATTTCTGCAAATTGAATATCCTACATATCCTCATAGCTGGTTACTAAATTTACACTGGGTGGAAAATTTGGCACAATACACAATATGACCTTAATAAGAACTCATCAAAACTGTTGTTAGTGAAAAACCATCTCTTGGCTTCTGGTGTCACATTTTTCTTTTAAGAAAAGATCTGGGAAAAAGACAAGAATGAGAACTCAGATGTTTGTCTGCTAAACATGTCTGACAAAATACAAAAATATTCCTAATTGCATGTTTTTCAAAACAAATTATTAACTAAATATTACAGCATCCTGGGTCCTTTTATTTTAGGTACATCTGTGATTACTAAGTAAATTCTAAACATGGTAAAAGCAATATTGACAGTTTATATCAAAATACAGTCTTTCGTTCAAGCTGTACTTCTATTACGACAATATTTCACAAGAAATTAACCAACCAGTAAATCCAAACACATTCCTTTGGGAAACTGTTCAAAATTGAGATTACATAATATACTTGCCTATAATAAATTAAGAGCATTTTCTGTAATAATCAACCTAAAAATGTAAAAGTAGCCATGAGAGTCCTAACTCCATAATTATTTTCTATATTAAAAAACAGAATTCATATATTTAAAATTTTTATTATTAAACAATAATATTAAATAACATATCCTTTCCCAAGTTAAATTAGATGACTAAATTAACTTTTGTGAATTAAATTGTATTTGGTAGAATCCAGCTTCATAAATTTGTATGCAGAAAAATATGTAACTTGTTCAAAATCAATTATATGAATACACTAACAAAAAATGACACTTTCTTGTCAATTATCAAGTAATATATATTTTCCATCAAGGAAAGTCATTGTTTTTAAAGAATGGAAGAACGGGCTGATTTATATTTTTTCCTACATGTTTGCTTCTCTCTTCCTCTCTTTCCTTCTGTCTCTCATCCATGTGTGTCTGTATCATATATACATGTATGTATATGTCTACATACATATGAATGTGCATCCTATATACATCTATGTGCGTGTTCTACATATATTACATCCTTCTATATATATATATATGTGTGTGTACATCTAGCCACAGTGGTATTTCTCTTTCTTTAGTTATTACATTTTATGTCATAGCGTATAATTAAAATAGCAAATGGAGCTCCATGTAGGGAAGATGGCAACTTTCCAAAGCCCAGAAGAAAACTGAACACATAGCGTTAATTTTAAAATAAGAACAGTGCTTATGTAGAGCCAACTCTGCTACAACATAAATAAACCATGTTGTAGAAGCCTCTGATTTAATTTTGCACAAACCAGGCTCATCTGAACAAAATGCCTATGGTATTAAATATGCAGAAGCATATTTTTCAATTTTATTTTATTAAAAGTGATATTCCAGTTTCCTGCCATGTGAAATGTCAGTAAGTTATTTGTTATGATTGGCCCGTCACTTCCTGAGTCTCTGTCCGATTCCTTCAGGTTAGAAAAGGGTTGGAAGTTACCGTGCCATTGTGCTAAAAATCTTTAAAGTATTAATAGGCACCAGAAGTGACTACCTTATAACCTCTGTAGGAAGGGGTGCAGAGTATTACTTTTGTATTGTTCAAAACACTTACATTGTATAGTAATACTAGTCAACCAAAAAAGCTGTATAGAAGAAACCACAGGTTTCTAGGGAGTGATTTGATCTGCGAGAAGAGTAAAGAGAACGGAAAGAAGGTCCAACATAATTGTACTACATCCTGCTTCTGTTTCTGTGCTATGGACAGAAAGCTCACGAAATATGACCATGCAGCATGTGGAAAGAGATAAACGAGAGGTGAATGCAGCAGGTCAAAGTAAAATCACGAAAGACACATTTTATGGTTTGATGTTTAAAAAAGAAATGTATGGTACTTTAATTAAACAATGTTACGAATAAACCTTTCCTTGTGAATATGAGTCTAAAATTCTGCAATGACACCAAGTGAAAATATAAAGAAATCATTATGAAAAATTTACACTTTAAAACCATAAGAGTTGTCTGTTAAAAAAATTTACAATGCCTTGCTTTTATTTTGTTCTTTATGCAAAGGGTTTAGTAAAATTGCCAAGACATCAATGAAAAAAAATTTAAAAATTGGCATCTTTTGAACTGATACTTGAAGTTCTAAGATTTGTTGTAATGTATACCTCATCTCTTAAGGTCTACCTCTTTTAGTGTTAAATTTATTCATCTCAGCCCTTTAGTTTGAACTTAATATGTTTAGTCTGTCTAACTAAATTCATGAAGCTCTGAAATAAGAATTTGACGTTTTCCCATCGGGGCTTACTCTGTAACCTCAATGACATTTGTCCTGAGGCTGTGGACTACGACTCAGGTTAATTACAAGTAGGTCACACATGAACATTCACGATAGTAATATGTAAAAATTCCTATTTATAACCAACAACATCAAAGCAACATTGATGTCAGAGCCCAAGTACAATACCGTAATAGTACCATTTTCAATCCTTATTAGAAAGATACAACGGAAAAGTACCCCTTCTGAAGAATTTTTGTCCATTTCCATTAAGGCCTCAGCAATATCAGCCTATTAGAAAAGGCTGGTTTGCAAGTCAAATGGAGTCACTTGGCCAGCTGGTTTCTGAACATGGGTGGTCCTGGTCGTTCAGTGTCTACGATGCTTCACAGAAGAGACTGGCGGGAAGTCCTTTGCTTGACTCATTTACTTGATGTTACCTTCTTGAAGAGGTCTGCACCCCACTTACCAGGTGTAGGTTCCCCCCACCCCCCCCCCCCAAAAAGGAAAAAATGTCAAAGAAGCAAGATGAGGATCTGTGGGTGGGACGGCGTGTCAGGTGATCAGTGCTCAGTCTTCACATGTAGCTGCCTTCTGAGCCACGGAGGGGGATGAAATCCAAGTTGCAGTCTCCTCCCCTCGAATCACCTTCTCCCACTGACTGAGATTATCCCTAGGGATCAAAGATGCAGTTTCAGGTGAAGCTTATTAAAGGATTTCTGGACTTTGTCTTGAAAAGTAACCAAACAGTCCTCTGCCTGTGCCACAGCTCTGCACAGTGGCATTTTGTGAGGCCCTCTGACAGCTGATGGTCCCTAGTGGGACACAGCCAGGCGGGCTCTTGTGACGGCTGCTCAGGAAAGAGACTCAGCGTCACCAGGGGGTCGGGGGCATCTTGGCTTATCTGCTCTGGCCCGCAAGAGCAGCAGCAATGCTAAGGCTCAGCGTACGTCCTTTCTTAGTAAGAAGGATGACCCTGAACAGCGAAAGAGCCCTAGGGTGTACTTCTGAGGAATCTGTGGCATCGTGGAAAGGAGGAGATGCCACAGCAGGAGGAATACTCGGCCACGACACAGACCTTCCTACTGAGAAGTGCCGAGAGTGCGCCTCCCTGGAGGGCCCTAACCGCCTCACCTTACACTGGTTCTTATTCTGAACACTGTGTCATATATACAAAGTCATCCTAAGTCACGCCCGGCACAAACTGTTGAAATTTTCTTGTTACAGTAAGACTGCTTGTGCTCTGGTAACGCCGAGGCAGCCTCATGTTGCTAGTCCTCTCCTCCTTCTCTTGCGGTGTCTGTCGTTCAAGTGTCACGGGCACTGCCATCTCTACGCGTGATCACAACCACCGCACAACCATCTGACTCCACAGGGCTACCCCGCAGGGCTCTTAGCCACTTTCCGGTGTAAAGTCACAAGGGAATCTTGGCATTGGCAAACACAAAACTCCTATGAGGCACAGTTTCAAAATTCTCTCAAATTTATTTTAGCAAACAGGCTAAGCCGCATTCAGATAGACAAAACCCCAAAATATAACTGAAAAGCATGGCCCTTTTAAACTTTGTAACCTATCATCAAGTATCATTTTTCCAGGACCTAGAAACTTTCTGATACATTGGAAAAAGCCATACACTAATTTTGGTATGTTTCCTTGAACACCAATGATACATCATCCACTTTTTAAGTGTTAATGAGACTCAAATGGCCGTCAAGAGATTCTGTGGTCCAGCCAAGGGTACCGGAGCAGGAGTGCTGCAGAGCTGCCCACACAGTGGACACTGTTCTCAGAGCTCCCCTGGGCAGGTGCCTGCACAGCTCCCTGCAGTGCATTCATGCCCTGGCTTCCAAATACCTGGCGTAAAACACACAGGATTTCTGGACAGAAAGGACTTTTGAAGACTGCCTACGTTTTTAAAAACATCTTTGAATTTACATTGATATTCCACTTTCTCTTTAATTCTGCACACACTTTTATAAGCCAATTCTCTCAAGTATCATCTGGCCTTACACTCCATATTTCCCATTATGACTCAGGCCTTTGTAGTAAGTTAAGACTTTAATAAACTAACCAGGGATTAAGGTCAATTAAGCCTCAACAAAACACGGTGGGATGCTACACTCATCTCCCCACAGAAGCAGGGAGGAAGGAGAAACCATCTCTTAAATACTCTCTATATAAACTTTTAAAAATTGCTTATTGGTCTTGTTTTCCTTGAAAAAAAAGTTTCAACGGCAGAAATTAAGAGCATATTAAGTTTCTGGTTTTGTGTAAAACTCTCTGGCCAGCGTCTGTCCTCCGCCTTCCCACAGTGCCTCCACTCCGCCCTGCCCAGGCATAGCTATGGCTAAGAAGTTGAAACACGGCCCTGAGCCAATTCACCTGCAAAGGACTCACACGCACAGCTGCTGGCGATCACCCTTTGACTTCCTCAGAGGGAATTCATAAAGTAAACTGAAAATCTTTAATACTATCCAAGGTTCTTAACTGAGTTCACTCTTAAAAAGGATCAGGAAGGAATAGAGAGAAATATGAATCTAGAAGGTAACAGATGGCTTAAATGTCTTTCTGGAAGGAAAAAAAAAAGACTTAAAGAGGAAGGGGTTATCCACTTAAGGTCCCCTTCCTCCATTAAACAAGAGTCTGTGTGATGTAGTCAGCCTCTTCCTGCACAGGTATCCTGAATAGACACCACTGCGCTGTCTTTTTAAAAACAGCATTGGGCGGGTCCTCTGCAAAATAATCATAAAAACGTTGTCCTCCTTTTTGGTGTATGAAGGACTTTATATGAACGGACACTTCACATATACTTTTAAGACTTTATACGAATAGACCTTCTTCACGGATGCATAGTGTACTACACAGGGACATACTGTGGCTGGACGAGTCAGGGTAGCCAGGGGTCCCTCTTCCTCTTGCAGGACCCACTCCATCTGCCACTTCGCAGAATGAGGCACCCCGGCCAAGGCCTTTCTATGCCAAGCCTGAGGATCTCCAGTGACAATGTCCCCTCAGCACAGGTGCAGCTCTCGTGAGGCCTGAAACCAAGCTGGCCTTGCAAGGAGTGCACCAACTCCCTTTCTGAAAGAAACAACCAGCAACCCACCCCAACTGAACGTGGGTGTTAGAAAGCGGGAAAGGTCCCCATACCGAGATAGAGACCCTCCCAGTCACTTGGTCATCTGGGTCCTGACTATGTCTGGCCCCAGGCCCCAGCCCCCAGCCTGTTCCCACTGTCCCTCTCTTCAGAGTGCAGCCAGGAGCTGCCCGAGCACCCAAGGTGCCTGAGCCTCATCTTTGAGGAGAATCGAAGCAAAGGGAATAAGTGACACCCCTGGGGAAGCCAGGTAGGGAGGCCCCGAGCCCCTGAGCACAGCAACTTGACACCTAGACAGACACACAGCACGCAACACACCGATGGAATAAAGCAATCCTACACAGATCTCAGGTTTTTAGAAAGATATCGTTACAGCTTCAACTGTTATACACACCTGCATGCTTTGAGGAGAGGCTCCGTGGGAGGGAGGATCTGGGTCAGGGTTGTATAGCAGGGAATGGCCACGGCATTGTAGAACCCCAGCTGCCTCCGTGCAGAAACCACGGACAAGAAACACAAGTGAGCGTTAGCAATTCTAGTGATACTTCTAGTTCTTAAGTGAATGCTCTGTTTCTGAAGCTTAATTACAAAATTAGATGTTCTAGTTTTGCTGTATGTGATATTTGGGTTCCATGAATACTATTTTAGAGTGTACTTTAAAATGCATTCTAGAAATAAAACACATAATGATTCAAAACATATTACAAAAGTTAATAGCTGTTGAAATCTAAGACCCAAGTACATTAAATGACATTCTGCTAACAGACTGGCCAGTTGCCATTCAAGGTCTGTGCTTGTCTCCGGCACCCTCAGTGCTTTCTTGCAGACACTTCAGCGCACAGCCTGCATTCCTCCGCACACAGGGCTCCTTCCGCCCTCGGGCTCAGGGTGACCGCAGCGCGTTTTGCCTGTCTGCAGCTCTTGGCTTTGGTGCCTTGTGTGGTCTCTCAATATTTTATTCATCCTCCCGGCCCTCTTATTTGAATTAAAATAAATGTCACTGGTTTTATCATAGCTCTTTCCATTTACTGTTCTTTTAATATATCAGATTTCAAAGTTTTAAAATCTGTAGTAGTTTAAACAAAACATAAAGAACATTTTATTAGGAATTCTGGGTCACCATGTAAATAAATGAAGCTACCTCAGACTGGTCTACTGAAGGCCACATGTAAAAGATACGCGATGACTAAGTAGAGAACACAGATTGTCTAGTCATAAGTCACTGGCCAAGTGGCTGCAACACGTACAAGATAAAATGAGCTCTCTAGATGAGGTGACCCCCAAACCACAGCTCACCTATTTCTCCAAAATACTGAACTTCACTGAGATGCATCGAATCATACAGAAGGCTCTAATTTATGTGTTCCTTCTTGCTTTCTCCTGCTATAAAGTCTTTCGTCACAGCACTCTTACTAGAATAGCGCCTGTGTTATTTCCATTTTTAACTTATGGCTTATGCAGAGGCTTTTTATTCTAATATTTAGCAGATGTCACGGGGCAGAAGATCCCAGAAAAGATAATAATTACTAGAAATTAGAGTATTTCATTATTATGGCAAAAAATAATTTCACAGTAATCAAGTATTTAGAAGCAATATGGTTGGTAAAATATTAACTGTACATAGAAAATTTTCTTTAAATCTTTCTTATTCTGTAAATGAAAATCAAACTATTCTAAAACTACTATCATAACTATAAACACTAGAATAAAACTCATAGGCTGACAGCATCAGTGAGAAACTTCCAGCTATCCCATGCATTCTGTTGGGATGACTGTTAACTATTTGGATGGAAAATAATTTTAGATATCTATCTTAAATCATATAACAAGATACATTCCAAACAAGTTAACAAATCAAATGTAAAGTCATAAAAAAGTAATGAAAGAAAATATAGGCAAATATATTTAATCTCAAGGTGGGAAAGAACTTTTCAAATACGATATGAAAAGCAGACACCAAACAGAAAGGACTAACAGCTGTCACTCCATAGATGGGAGAATTCCATCAACAATGGTGAAAAGCGACATAAACTGCAAAATACACTTGCAGTAAACATGATAGGTATTCAGGACCCCTTTCAAATCAAGAAGGAAAAGTGAGCACACCATCAGAAAAACAAGACAGGGACATGAGTGGAGGCAATGCCCATTCATTCAGCCTCTTTGTTGTGCTGGTGCCCTCTGTGAGCTGTGGACTTGCCTAAATTTAGCATAAATTAATTTTAAATAAAGTAGGGAAATTTGAGAACTTATCAAAAACCACCATGCTGTGGATTTTTGAAACATTTTCTAAACTTATCTGTATCATAATTATTTGCCCACAACTAACTTCCTTGTTATGCCATTAGAAGATTAGATAGTTAACAAAAACCATACTTTCAGAAATACATTACATGACACATACACAGATGTAAATAACGAGGCACAAGACCTCTGAAGCCTTAGAAAAAAATAAATTATGTAGTAAGACCTGGAAAGAGGACAATTAATGTCAACTTACGCTGAGACAAAACGCAACATGTACTAAAATAGTAAGCATTATTTGTCAGAAAAAAAATGGACCTGAATCAAAATCTGTAATGTAACCATCCAAAAATATCTTTGTTTAGCCAATGACAAAATATTTTCTGCTTGTTAAAAATATAACAATTCAAATTCTATTTCAAGTCAGAAAAGAAAGCCTATTGACTGCAACGGCAGCTGTAGAAAGGAGTCACGGCAAAGGCAGTGTGAATTCTTTAAATCCACAGAGATTTCCTAACTTGGTCTTATTGTCCCCAAACTCTGTCTAAATGGAGAAGGTTTCAAGTGGTTCTAGGTTCTGTCCCCTGAGCACTAAGTCTTTCCAGTCTACAAGGCAGCCAGACCCTCAGGATTCCTCACGGTGGCTTTTAGTCTTGGGAACAGAATCAGTGGTTGGAGGTGGTGGTCAAACCCAGATTAAAAGTATAAACTCTTTTAGAGTCTACTTTCCTGGTGTCTTAGCAAGTGAAGGCTCATCTGAGTAGATGGTTATTCCAGGGTAAACAGCTGTTCTTTTTCTAATTCTCAACTCCTATAAGATACATTTCTAAAGTTTCTATATTAATCACCAGACCTGCCTCGAATATCCTTAACATCAGAAGATGACATATGCTTTCCATTCATGTATGATTTGATGCCCACCTTAAACTATTTGACTCGAGCAATTACAATTTACTTTAATAATTCATACCTGGCCTTGTGGGACTTCATCCTTCTTGTCTCTGTCCATCATAGGAATGGGCTGTATTCCCAGTTTCTTCATTTCATCACCCTAAAATAAATGGGGGGAAAAATCATGCTTTCTCAAATTTCAAATTGTTATAAAATTTTCATATTATACAATTATTCCCTTTACTCATTCATTTTCTTCAAAACAAATAATATTTGTGGCTGTTAACCCAGGAAAAAAATGTCAAAATAATGAAAAATTAATGTACCATTATTTTGTACTTTATCTTGATTTTCTCCACTACTGAATTACCAGAAACCCTGCCATCATTACTGGTTTCGTTTTGCATAAGTTAGTAAAAAATGTGATAATAAGAGGAGATACAGTAAACAGTAAGAAGAAACAATAATAACAAGATATGGAATAACCTCCAGGCCTTTCTCTCTTTCAAATGATCTTCCAATGCATGGAACTCAGTGAAGTGTGGCTTTCCAGAGGAACATTTACAGAGGAAGAATAAACAACAATAGTCTGCTAAAATGTGCTAGTAAAGACACAGAACAACTGACTACACACATCATCTAATTTACAATGATAGGTAATAGTTACTAAAGATTCACTATGTTGCAGGCACTGAGCTAAGTAATTGGTAAATATTATTTCATTTAACCCTCATGAAATACTTTAAGATATCTTATTCTCATTTTACAGATTTTATAAATTATCTTGCTTTTTATTTGTTTGTTAAAATTAAAATTTGCTACAATCTTCTTCCTTAAGATTTCCTATTTTTCCTAACTCCTCACTCTTCCCTCATATTTCTTTATTATTTTAGTAATGTTAGTCATGTTTTCAGAAATCAGAAGTACAGTCTAGAAAATTCCCCAGACTTGCTAAAATAGGGCCTACAAACAAATTACTGTAACCATAATTAGGAATTTTTACATACAGAACCAAAGCACTTGTCCTGACAAAAGCAAAGCCACTTCGAGCATAGCTGCTGCTCCACTGTGACTGCTTTAATTTGAAAATCAGTGGTCTCAAACTTTTTGCTTCTGTATCCAAAAGTGAGAGAGATATACTAAGCCCCTTGCTCTCAAAGACCTGACAAGTCAAACAAGCTTTTTAAACAAACAGATTTGAATATGTACTCGAAACAAAAATGCTAAAATGGAAAAGAACCCAGTGCGATGGACCGTGCCTATAATGGAGGGCTGAGCCAATCTGAGGCTTTAACAGAACGCAGAGGGCAGGAGCACAGTCCAGGTAGAGGCTGCGGGGAACACAGACCTACATGGCAGCGAGGGGCTGAGACAGGAAATATGCCCGCACAGGCAGTGGGCAGGGGGCCAGGCACACGGGCTCTCCACACGGAGGTCGACTTTGGTCTGTATTACAGCAGAGGCCCTGACGCAGGGTACGGATGGAATCCGAATTACCAACATCCCTATCTGATAAACTGGCCTGAGGTTAAATACCAAGTGCCAAAGCATACTTTTAATCTCCAGCAACCTGGCACCAAAACCACATTATTCATTATTTTTGCACAAATTCTAAAAGGTAAAGGTGGGGAATTCAGTTAGAAAGTTGCAGTACCCCAGGCATGACTTGGTGATGGTCCAAAACAGGGGAATGATCGTGAGGATGGAGAGAAAAGGCAGGACTTTATAGACACTGGGATCAACTGTCAGGACTTGGTGAATATATTTCTGCTTCTTCCTATGGACTATGATGAGGTCAGTGAAGACTGCGCCTAAGAGCATGCACGGAGCCAAATCAATGTCTGTGGACTGAATAACCAGTGAATAATAGAGAGGGAAAAAAATCTCCATTACATATTGGTCACATTTTGGCATTAAAATCTCCAGCTTTTAATCCTGCACCTTCCTTTTGCTTTAAGTTATCCTTTAATGACTGCACGTTTTCCACATTCATCTAGAATATAGAAATAATATTAGAATCTATAGTTATGCCTTTCTCATAGCAATCCTGTACATAAACAAAAGGCCCATTTTTAGTATGAGATAAAAAGTTATTTCACAAACAGTGCAAGGTGTTTGCTCCTGCTGACTTAGCTGGAGAGATGGCTTCATGAATTTCCTTTTCTTCTTTAAAATGATCCTTACATGGGATTTATTTACGTTAATAGGTCAGCAGCCACAGCTGCAGACTTTAATCCGGGGAACGTATCAAGTAACTCAACTTTTTCTTGCCACGTCATGACTTTTCTTTGCATCTTAGGAGCACTTCCAGCATCCCAGTGTCACTCTGTACAGGTGCCATGGTGTTATTCAGGACTTACCGTATTGCATTAACACAAGGAAAAATATGCAAGAACCACAAGAGATCACTTTTTACTGTGGTAAATGATTTACTGGAGAGACGAATTGCTCAGAGATGAATAGCGTCACAGAGTGTTTCAAGCACAGCATTTTAAGTGGATACTTGCAACACTTGAGCTCACCACAATAGCAAAAGGAAGTTGCTACAAAGTTATTACAGTAGTGCCATATGTACTACAGATAACTTCGTGCAGTTACAATTTAATATGGCATCTTTATGTTTGTTTACATTTCTCGCCACAGTCTATAATAGTGTGTACATAAGTTTTCATAAATTTTAACTTATCATATATTTGTGTGTATTTTATGGTAGTAAATGACAAAACACGCTAGTATCTACACATACTTTATACATTATGGCATACCTAAATTAAATTTTTTCAATATTTCTAGGCCATGTTGTTCTGTATTTTTGCCACAGATCTCCAGAAAATCTTCCAATATATTTACTGAAAATTATCTGCACAGAAGTGGATCCACACAGTTCAAACCTGTGTTGTTCAAGGGTCAACTGAACATCTATCTCACGCTTCCTACTTGAGTCTGACGGTAACTAGGTTCTGACACACACAACAAAATAAAGAGAAAGCTCATGTGAAACCATGCATACACGATGTACAAGGAATTCTGGGAGAAATCATGCCAGGAGTATAATCAACTCAAGGTCTGTAATCTTCATACAGTAAAAAATACTTTGGCTTTACTATTATGCAATAATTCAACATGATAAACTCTTCCCACTAAACTTGTGGCTGATTTGCTGTTTATGTTTTACATACATTCTTCCATATGAGTGAGATAGATGATTGAATCACCAGCTGCTTTGTCCTCCAAATTTACTTTTATTTCATCAAACCAGAAGAGGTACTTGAAAGAGTTATAGTTTTTTTCATAAAGTAATTTTTGAATATGCAAAGATCTAGGTATTTGTGACTCAACTGGATAGGAGAATTATATTCTACTTACTTACATACAATTCAATAAGCAAATTGAGCAGTACAATGCACATTAATGATAAATTACATAATTCAGTCAGGAAAAGGTGTTAATATAAGTCATTTGTGTGTTGTTTCAGGACTATTATGAATTAACATTCTATACATTCTGAGGAACTCCTAGTTTACAGGTGAGGTGACTATTGATTATATTTACATATTCTCAATGTCTATGGTACAAAACAATTACTCTCCTGAATGTTTAACTGCAGGCGGATATATCCCATATTATGGGGTCCTCTGAGTACTTCGGCCAGTGTCTATCTAAAGTAGATGGCAGGTAATGTCTATTGAATGAACAAAAGATCAGCTGTTAAGTAAGATAACTGTCACACTATTGTTCGGTGAATAAGTTCCTAAACTCTTTCAGTTGAGCTCAGAGAATTAGACACATATGCAAGTAACATGTAAAAGAATGATCATTCTCTCTTTATATCTGCATAACTGCTAAATCAGTATATGATTCACCACAGTTTTCTAAAATAACTATCAACATGAACAACTAAGGTATTCTTAGCAATTTATCCACACATTTAATTTCTCCTCCCTATCTATGTTAATAAAAGAATCAAGAACATACCTCGGCCCAGAATTCTGCATATATATCATTTGCCGTCAATTTTGTAACAGGCCACAGTTTTGTCACAGAACAAAGATCACAGGCAGTCATCATCAAACCAATTACACGGTCTCTAGAACACAACATAAGACTGGTCAGCATAGCATTTGCACATTCATAATAAGGCCTATAAAGACTTCTGCATTTCAGGAGTGAAGCCTAAGTGCGTATTACTTCATGAAAGAAGAACGATGGCATTAAAGAGCACATACAACTAACAGCTAGGACAGTAAATGGAATTAAAAATTAGTGTCATTTTAATCGTGAGAGTCACTTCTATCATGAGTCCCATGAGGAGTGCATCATACGTTCCTGTTGCCTCAATGGTACTGAAGAAATCAAGTATAATGTAGGCTCTTGGCCAGGCTGTCATTCAAATCCCCTGGTACACTTTCATGGCTATGAATCAGGCTTTCATTTTCATTGAATTTTGGAAATTTAGAGCAGGAAGGTATCTTAAGAGAAAATCTATCCCAATCCTTTCATTTTATATTAGGAAAGTCTGAGGTGCACAGAAATGAAATGACTTTTCCAAGGGGACAGGAATTTGTGGCAAGGCCAGAGGAGGGGGTGGCTGTGAGACCGGCTTCCTCGCTCCCCCCGTGCAGTGTGCGTGCTGGGTGCAGCCTCCAAACACTGCGCTTCCCATTAGCAGATATTCAACATCTGCCTTTCAATCAGAATGACTTTTCCCTTCTCAGCTGCTTACATTCATAACTATGTGCTCCCTGTCTGACTTTATTTTCTAAATATGGCTTGGTTTAATCTTCCCTCTTGAAGAAAAATAATAACTTTTAAAAATTCAAAGACATATCCCCTACAATTTGAATAGGTTTGATCTAGTGATATGTGACTACCCTATGTGAAGTCTATACTTGACAGAATAATTAAGTGGTAGTAATTAACAAAGTTTAAGGTACAACTTTATCTTTTAAAAAGCAAATTACATAACTGTAAAAGACAAATTATCAACAAGATTACGAAAGTGTGTAATGAGTGAGATGATGCTTTTATTTCTAGCTCCCATCTCAGTTCTAATGAGTTCAGGCAATCCCTGCCGTTAACCACTGCCTCACCTCTTCTAGGTCCACATTCTCCATCTGTGGGCGCAGTCCTCCCCTAGATCCCAGGCCTGTCTTGACCCGGCAGACAGCATATTAGGAGCATCTATCTGTCAATCTGGCAGAGACTCTGCTCTACTAGTGTTCTTAGCACATCTCAGCTCAAGCTAAGATGTTTGGATACCTAGAATACCCTGATTCTTATATTACCATGAATCACAGAGTTCTTTTTTCTCCACCAACTCACTTCCTTTAGCCCGTTTAAGTAATCATCTCTTTTGCCACCTTACTTTTCATAAGGGCACACTTCAAGAGGATATCAGGTCTCTTACAGGTCAGACTAAATCACTTTACAAACATTGGTTAGACTTACACATACTCTTCTTGTAACCCGAAACAGATGCCATATGAAGATTCAAATCCCTTACAGTGATCAGGGAACTATAAGATTTTCTTAATGAGATATTTTCCAAGAACTTTGTGCCTTGAAGTATATTTATTTTTGGATTTGGACTTCTAAGATAATAAATATATGACTTTTTTTCAACAGGTAAATTCATTTAAACACAAATCAAATGTGAAAAACTACTGTTTACAAATAATTACTTCATATGTTTAAAATAATTCAATTTCATTCATTTATATTCACCAAAATAAGCAACGCTTATCATGGTGAAATAATCTAATAAGCTTTATCTCAAAAATTCACTTTCATAAATCTGTAAAAAAAAATGTCAATGGAATTGGTCATTATAAAATATATGAAAGCAATTTTCTCGCTGGAAATTATTCCCAACGTAAAGTTGCCAATATAAGAATTGAAAGAATTATAAAATAGTTATTTAGATTTCACTGTCAAAATTACTTAGACAAAGCACAAAAAATAAAACAGATTAAAAATCTGACATTAAATGTCTTTAATATAATTACTCATTTTTTATTCCCAATTACAAACCTGTTAGATGGCCTTGGCAGTATAGAAATATTAATTGGAATCAACATTGTATTTCTATCCATGAAGGGAATGTAGAAATAGCTGCTAACTGGTATAGATACTTAATTCCAAATCTGCTTTAATAACCCACTGCGAAAGGGATCGCGTTTATGCTAAGCATAGTCTTGTATGATCTCATATAACCTAGTCACTAAACACAATGAACTGAGAGCCCAACACTATCCCTATGATAAAATGATTCTTATATCATTTCCGAAGGTTTAGCTACAGTCACTTATCCTCAAAAGTTCTGAATGGCTGAATGTATCAGGCAGTTATAGCAAAGAACAAAATAGACCCTGTTCTCATAGTACTAATGTTCTAGTAGGGAAAGACAGATGATCAACAGGTCAAAACTTTCATGAAGCAAGTGCTGGGTAAAAAATATAGAGAGAGAGAAAGAGAGAGAGGGAACACCATGTGAAAATCTGTGAGGGAAGGCCAGCAGAGAGGAGTGCATGTGAAGTCCTAATGTGGAAATAAGGAAGGCAGGTTTGAGGAACAAAAAGGAACGGCATTCTGGCTGAGACACAGTGGCTGAGATGAAACACAGAATGGAGTTAAGTTTGGAAAAACAGCCTGGAGACAAGATAGGAGTTTAAGTTTCATTCCAAGTTTGATGATAAAATCTTGGTGGCTTTTCCCAGATAAGTGGCCTGATACAGGTATTAAAGAGGATTACTCAGGTCTGCTGTGTGGAGATGACTTATAGACCTGGGAAGGGCCAAGGGCGGATTTGGAGTGGTCACTTAGGAGGATACTATGGTAGTTCAGATGAGAGGCGAGGGCAGCTTGAATTATGGTGACCATAGTGGGATAGGGGGAGTGGGAGGATTCCAGACATTAGAAGCAGAGCCAAATGCAAATTATTAACACCCAAAAGAGTTACAAAGCAAGGCATCTCTCTCTCCCATCTTCCGTTCCTTTTCCTTCCTTTCTCCCTGATTCTCATGTATTAATTATCCCAGACCAGGTGGAGTAGATACAGAGCACAGGCTCTATCACAGGTGTGTGGACATTCCAATCTGAAAGAGGTAGGCACCTCTCCCTAGCGTGCATGTTTGCCTTCTCAGTGCCATCTTATTTCAAGATTTGCTTCCCACATCAGAAGATCATGGAGCCACAGAACTTTACCAAAGGAAGGCAAAATAGGCCACATAGCCTGTGCAATTCCAGGTGAGTTACTGATGGGCAAGAAGGAAGCCCAGCCCTCCCACACCGACCCCAATCCCATGCTGCACACTCTGTAAACTTAGCCAGCCAGGGATATGCTATTTTGTTGGAAAAGAACACCCATTCTCTAATTTTATCGGGATGTTTTGAAATTTCTTTTGAATTTCTGTATTCAAAAGTATACTGATGTATAAGCAAAGACCAGATTTCTGTTATGAGGTAGTCTTAATTATAACTGTTATAGTGGCTAAATGATACCAAGTGGTTAACTAAAAAGCAAACATGTAGGGGATGCACAGTAGATGTTTTGTTTAGAAGCTGTCATCTAGCCTCTAATTATTTTATTTTTAAAATAATTATTATTTTAACTATTTTATTTTAAAATAAAGTCATGCATAGAATTTAAAAAGAAACTAGGTTAAATTCTTTTTTTCTTTAAATTATTATCTAAAAAATTTTTTTTAATCTTGCTTTTAAATTCATCTTCAAGGGATTTTAAATCATTAGGTTGAGTAATTTAAATCACATCTGTAGTAACTACTATACTTTCATCAAAATGTGACCCATTTTGACTAATTTATTAACCATTAAACTAGCCTAAGGATAATACAGTTTTTCTAAAAATATTATTGAACAGCTGCATACTCAAAATCATAGAAAATATTTTAGAATCTTACTGTTTCCAGTGACATAAATTTCATACAAGTATAAACATGATATAGTAACTATCTCACTAAAATAAATTTTAAGTTCCAAAATCTTAATTTAATAAAACCCTAAATATGTTGCTTCTTTTAAAAATACCATTACAGAGAGAAAAAGAAATTATAAATGAATGGAAAATGAATCTCAGGTAAATGAGTACCGCAGAGGGAACTGCTGTTATTAAAGTTGATAACAGAATCCTTGTGTTATTCCTAGAGTTAACACCCTTTACATGGTCTCACAGAGTACCGTATATAACTTTAAATCAAATGGGAACAGTAGTGCTCTTGCTTTAGAACTTCGGTTCCCCACATTTCAGGTTCTTCAGTTGAAACATCAAACATTCCTAGCAGGAGGCCTTTCTGCACTCACAGTCCTGCAGCAGGTGAAGACTGGAGGCTGCTGCCACATTCGGGAAATGCTAAAGAAACTGCATTACAGTATTAAAAAAACAGACCACATATCACATAGACACATTTGTTGTGATTCAAAGTTCAGAGCAATAGCTGTGTAAAAATATAAAACTTTTTGAGTTCTATTTCTGAATTATTCGAAGAATTAAATAATTATTATTTAACAAAGAATTGTTCAAATGTTTACTACTGTACCCTTTCTTTGATGTGGACATATATTTAAGTTAAGAAAAGACTCCAAGGGAAGTTGAGTAAAGGGATTGCCTCTGAAGGGCATAATTATTCTCTGGGACTAAGAGAAAAAACATTTCATTTGTATATTTCCTAATGATTTAAGAAAGAAAACAAAAAGAAGTTATGATTTTTAAAAATCAGAATTTCAAATTATGAAATTAGTTTATCTTTACAATTTGTGTTTAAGAAAGGCAGTTCCTACATGAAATACAGGAAAGTAAACATTATAAAAACTATCCACAACTTCCATATTTGTCATTTTAATATTTAAAAGGATAAAAAGGATATTTTTACTTGAAATGATATCAGAGCCTAAAATGCACAATGGTTTTTTCTAAATTTTCTGAACCTTGTTCTATTTAGTCATAACAAGATCATGCTTGCTAATTTCAATAAAAAACAATAATTGTTTTGCCTGCCCTTGGCTTGAGTTCAGTGCTGGTTTCCAGATATGACATTTGCTTTTAGTTGTAGTCAGGAAAAGTGCTTTGAAGGGAAATTCCAGTGCAGAAATCAAGCAGTTCATAGATGATTTCTCCTTCTCTCTTTGGTGACCCTGTATTACATTTCCTCTATCTTCTGTTACTAGACTGGTCCCTTTGCATAAGCTAGATTTAAACTATCGGATATAGTTGTTTCCCACCCAAATCTCACCTTGAATTATAGTTCCCATAATCTCCACATGTTGTGGGAGAGATGAGGTGGAGATAATTGAATCACAGGGGCAGTTTCCCCAGCCTGTTCTTGTGATAGGGAGTTAGTTCTCGCAAGAGCTGATGGTTTTATAAGTGGCTTCCCCCTTCACTGGCCACTCATTTTTCTCTCTCCTGCTGCCATGTGAAGAAGGATGTCTTTCCTTCCACTTTTGCCATGATGGTAAGTTTCCTGAGGCCTCCCCAGCCACGCTGAACTGTGAGTCAATTAAACCTCTTTCCCTTATAAATTACCCAGTCTTGGGTAATTCTTCATAGCAGCATGAGAATAAACTAAGACAGTAAGTTGGCATTGACAGAGTGGGTTACTGCTATAAAGATACATGAAAATATGAAAGTGACTTTGGAACTAGGTAACAGGCAGAGGTTAGAACAGCCTGGATGGCTCAGAATAAGGCAGGAGAATGTGGGAAAGTTTAAAACTTCCTAGAGACTAGCTGGAACTTCCTAGAGCTCACAAGACAGGAAGATGTGGGAAGACTGGCTTTGACAAAATGTTGATAGTGATAAGCACAATGAAATCCAGGCTGGTCCAGGTGGTTGCAGAGAGAGATAAGAAACTTGTTGGGAACCGGAATAAAGGTCACTCTTGCTATGCAAAGAGACTGGTGACATTTTGCCCCTGCGCTAGAGATCTGTGGAACTTTGAACTTGGGAGAGATGATTTACGGTATCTGGTGGGAGAAATTTCTAAGCAGCAAAGCATTTAAGAGAAAGCAGAGCACAAAAGTATGAAGAATGTGCAGCTTGATGATGCTATAGAAAAGAAAATCTCATTTTCTGGGGAGAAATTCAAGCCAGCTGCAGAAATTTGCTTAAGTAACCGGAACTGAGTGTTAATCACGAAGACAATGGGGAAAACACTCCAGGGCATGTAAAAGACCTTCATGACAGCCCCTCCCATCATAAGTTCAGAGGCCTACAAGGGAAAAATGGTTTCATGGGTTCCTCCTGCTCTATGCAGCCTTGGGACATGGTACCCTGTGTATCTGCTACTTCAGCTCCAGCAGTGACTATAAAGGGCTAATGTACAACTCAGGCTGTTGCTTCAGTGGGTGCAAGCTACAAACCTTGGTGGCCTACATGTGGTGTTGGGCCTGAGGGTGCAGAGAAGTCAAGAACTGATGTTTGGAAACCTCCACCTAGATTTCAGAGGATGTATGGAAAAGCCTGGATGTCCAGGCAGAAGTTTGCTGCAGAGACAGAGCCCTCAGGGAAAACCTCTGCTAGGACATTATGGAAGGAAAATGTGCG
Organism: Plecturocebus donacophilus; assembly: GCA_004027715.1. Classification (NCBI taxonomy): domain Eukaryota; kingdom Metazoa; phylum Chordata; class Mammalia; order Primates; family Pitheciidae; genus Plecturocebus; species Plecturocebus donacophilus. The sequence goes on along the minus strand of PVKP010000296.1, from coordinate 60,690 downwards.
GTCAGAGCCCCCACACAGAGTTCCCACTGGGCTACTGCCTTGTGGAGCTGTGAGAAGACGGCCACTGTCCTCCAGACCCCAGGATGGTAGATCTACATACAGCTTTGGCTGTGGGCCTGGAAAAGCTGCACTCAATGCCATCCCATGCAAGCAGCTGGAAGGGGAACTGTATCCTGCAGAGCCACAGGGGCAGAGCTACCCGAGGCTGTGGGAACCCACTTCTTGCATCAGTGTGACCTGGATGTGAGACATGGAATCAAAACAGATCATTTTGGAACTTTAAGATTTAATGACTGTTCCACTGGATTTTGGACTTGTATGGGGCATGTAACCCCTTTGTTTTGACAAATTGCTCTCATTTGGAATGGCTGTATTTACCAAATGCCTGTATGTCTACTGTATCTAGGAAGTAACTAACTTGCTTTTGATTTTCAGGCTCATAGGTGGAAGGGTCTTGTCATGTCTCAGCTAAGACTATGGACTTGAACTTTTCAGTTAACACTGAAATTAGTTAAGAATTTGAGGGACTATTGGAATGAAATGATTGTGTTCTGAATTATAAGGGCATGAGATCTGGAAAGGGCCAGGGGCAGAATAATATGGTTTGGCTGTGTCCCCACCCAAATCCAATCTTGAATTGTAGTTCCCCTACTCTTGTGTCACAGGAAGGACCAGGTGGAGGTAATTGAAACATGGGAGCAGTTTCCCCAATCCTGATCTCATGATAGTTGTCACAAGAGCTGATGGTTTTATAAGGGGCTTCCCTCTTCACTGGGCACTCATTCTTCTCTCTACTGCTGCTATGTGCAGAAGGACGTGTTTGTTTCCCCTCTGTCATAATTGTTAAGATTCCTGAGGCCCCCCTAGCCATGCTAAACTGTGAGTCAATTAAATCTCTTTCCATTATACATTACTCAGTTTTGGCTATGTCTTTATCAGCAGTGTGGGAACGGACTAATACACTGTCTAACAATTTATTTCTAGGACCCTAAATTCACTTGTTAGTCTTTGCTGTTTATAAAGTTAAAAAATTATTATTATGTGTAAGGTATTTGTGAAATCAGCACTGTATGTCTCATGCAAACAAATTATTCATCTGCATTTGAAACACACATGACAGTAACTCTCATTACAATTGGGCTTTGGTTGTTTCATTTTTAAAATAAAAATCATAAAAATTACCTAGTGTCTTTAATCACAGTTGTGGTCAAAATGTCAATATGAGTAAATAACGTAATAGTTAATGACATCATAGTAAATGTCAGAGGTAAGTGGTAAGGGCCACTGTTAAGGACAAAAGTGGGAAGCAAGTGTCAGAAGATTAGGACTTCCAGCACTGCAAAAGTCAAGAGAATGTAACTCCAGCTACGGAATGAAGGAAACAATGGCTGAAATTATTTTTTTAAATTACAAGGACAAAAAATGTCAATGATCAAATATATAACATGAGTAAATAATCACATTATACAGCCTGTAATTTAAATCATTTGCCATTTTGGATTATTTGTTTACTTAAGAAGTATTTGCTGAACACCTACTATGTTGTAGCCACTGACACAGTTATCTATATCTCTGGGCCTCATCACTACACAAAAGCCCAGAATGTGATTCCATCCATCACATGACATTCCATCCTTGTACCTAGGATGGTGTGCCACATAATTTATGTTCAAGCCAATACAGTTTTTTCTTATGGTTCCTTTTTAAAATTATATTTATACCTCAATGGGAAAAGATTATATATAATATATACATTTTTTGAATTGCATTTTATGTTTTGGGGTACATGTGAAGAACATGCAAAATTGTTGCTGCCTTCCTCCCCATCACCTATATCTGGCATTTCTCCACATGCTATCTCTCCCCAACTCCCCACCCCCCACTGTCCTTCCCCTATTTCCCCCCAACAGATCCCAGTGTGTGATGCTCCCCTCCCTGTGTCCACGTGTTCTCATTGTTCAACACCCACCTATGAGTGAGAACATGCGGTATTTATTTTCTGTTCTTGTGTCAGTTTGCTGAGAATGATGGTTTCCAGGTTCATCCATGTCACTACAAAGGAGACGAACTCATCGTTTCTTATGGCTGCATAGCGTTCCATGGTATATATGTGCCACATTTTCCCTGTCCAGTCTATCATTGATGGGCATTTGGGTTGGTTCCAGGTCTTTGCTATTGTAAATAGTGCTTCAATGAACATTCGTGTGCATGTATCCTTAGAGTAGAACGATTTATAATTCTTTGGATATCTACCCAGTAATGGGATTGTTGGGTCAAATGGAATTTCTATTTCTAGGTCCTTGAGGAATCACCGCACTGTCTTCCACAATGGTTGAACTAGTTTACATTCCTGTCAACAGTGTAAAAGTCTTCCTATTTCTTCACATCCTCTCCAGCATCTGTTGTCTCCTGATTTTTTAATGATCGCCATTCTAACTGGTGTGAGATGGTATCTCAATGTAGTTTTGATTTGCATTTCTCTAATGACCAGTGATGATGAGCATTTTTTCATATGTTTGTTGACCTCACGCATGTCTTCTTTCGTAAAGTGTCTGTTCATATCCTTTGCCCACTTTTGAATGGGCTTGTTTTTTTCTTGTACATCTGTTTTAGTTATTTGTAGATTCTGGATATTAGCCCTTTGTCAGATGGGTAGATTGCAAAAAATTTTTTCCCATTCTGTTGGTTGTTGATTCACTCTAATGACTATTTCTTTTGCTATGCAGAAGCTGTGGAGTTTGCTTAGGTCCCATTTGTCTATTTTGGCTTTTGTTGCCAATGCTTTTGGTGTTTTGGTCATGAAGTCCTTGCCTATACCTATGTCCAGAATGGTTTTGCCCAGATTTTCTTCTAGGGTTTTATGGTGTTAGGTCTCATGTTTAAGTCTTTAATCCATCTGGAGTTAATTTTAGTGTAAAGTGTTAGGAAGGGGTCCAGTTTCTGCTTTCTGCACATGGCTAGACAGTTTTCCCAACACCATTTATTAAACAGGGACTCCTTTCCCCATTGCTTGCTTTTGTCAGGTTTGTCAAAGATCAGATGGTTGTAGATGTGTGGTGCTGCCTCCGAGGCCTCTATTCTGTTCCATTGGGCTATATCTCTGTTTTGGTACCAGTACCATGCTGTTTTGATTACTGTAGCCTTGTAGTATAGTTTGAAGCCCAGTAGTGTGATGCCTCCCGCTTTGTTCTTTTTGCTTAGAATTGACTTGGCTATGTGGGCTCTCTTTTCGTTCCATATGAAGTTTAAGGTAGTTTTTTCCAGTTCTGTGAAGAAGTTCATTGGTAACTTGATGGGGACAGCATTGAATCTGTAAATTACTTTGGGTAGTATGGCCATTTTCACGATACTGATTCTTCCTAACCATGAATATGGAATGTTTGTCCATTTATTTGTGTCCTCTCTTATTTCGTTGAGCAGTGGTTTGTAGTTCTCCTTGAAGAGGTCCTTTATGTTCTTTGTTAGTTGTATTCCTAGTATTTTATTCTCTTTGTAGCAATTGTGAATGGGAGTTCGTTCTTGATTTGGCTCTCTTTATGTCTGTTATTGGTGTATAGGAATGCCTGTGATTTTTGCCCATTGATTTAGTATCCTGAGACTTTGCTGAAGTTGCTTATCAGTTTCACGAGATTGTGGGCTGAGACGATGGGGTGTTATAAATATACAATCATGTAGTCTACAAATAGAGACAATTTGACTTCCTCCTTTCCTATTTGAATACCCTTTATTTCTTTTTCTTGCCTGATTGCTCTGGCTAGAACTTGCAATACTATATTGAATAGGAGTAGTGAGAGAGGGCAACCTTGTCTAGTGCCAGATTTCAAAGGGAATGCTTCCAGTTTTTGCCCATTCAGTATGATACTGGCTGTTGGTCTGTCATAAATAGCTTTTATTATTTTGAGATACATTCCCTCAATACCTAGTTTATTGAAGGTTTTTAGCATAAAGGGCTGTTGAATTTTGTCAAAGGCTTTCTCTGCATCAACTCAGATAATCAAGTAGTTTTTGTCTCTGGTTCTGTTTATGTGGTGAATTACGTTTATAGACTTGCATATGTTGAACCAGCCTTGCATCTCCGGGATGAAGCCTACTTGTTCATGGTGGATAAGCTTTTTGATGTGCTGTTGTAATCGGTTTGCCAGTATTTTATTGAAGATTTTTGCATATATGTTCATCATGGATATTGGCCTGAAGTTTTCTTTTCTTGCTGAGTCTCTGCTGGGTTTTGGTATCAGGATGATGTTGGTTTCATAAAATGATTTGGGAAGGATTCCTTCTTTTTGGATTGTTTGGAATAGTTTCAGAAGGAATGGTACCAGCTCCTCTTTGTATATCTGGTAGAATTCAGCTGTGAACCCATCTGGACCTGGGCTTTTTTTTGGGTGGTAGGCTTTTAATTGCTGCCTCAACTTCAGCCCTTGTTATTTGTCTATTCAGAGTTTCGACTTCTTCCTGGTTTAGGCTTGGAAGGATGCAAGTGTCCAGGAATTTATGCATTTCTTCCAGGTTTTCTAGTTTATGTGCATAGAGTTGTTTGTAATAATCTCTGATAATGGTTTGTATTTCCATGGAATCTGTGGTGATATCCCCTTTATCGTTTTTTATTGCATTTATTTGATTATTCTCTCTTTTCTTTTTTATTAATCTGGCTGGTGGTCTGTCTATTTTGTCGATCTTTTCGAAAAACCAGCTCCTGGATTTATTGATTTTTTGAAGTGTTTTTTGTGTCTCTATCTCCTTCAGTTCTGCTCTGATCTTAGTTATTTCTTGTCTTCTGCTAGGTTTTGAGTTTTTTTGATCTTGCTCCTCTTGCTCTTTCAATTTTGATGACAGGTTGTCTATTATAGATCTTTCCTTTTTTCTCATTTGGGCATTTATTGCTATATATTTTCCTCTAGAGACTGCTTTAAATGTGTCCCAGAGATTCTGGTATCTTCGTTCTCATTGGTTTCAAAGAACATCTTTGTTTCTGCCTCATTTCATCATTTATCCAGTCAACATTCAAGAGCCAGTTGTTCAGTTGCCATGAAGCTATGAGGTTCTGAGTCAGTTTCTGAATTCTGATTTCTAACTTGATTGCACTGTGGTCTGAGAGACTGTTTGTTATGATTTCCGTTCTTTTGCATTTGCTGAGGAGTGATTTACTTCCAATTATGTGGTCAATTTTAGAGTAGGTGTGATGTGGTGCTGAGAAGAATGAATACTCTGAGGATTTGTGGTGGAGAGTTCTGTAAATGCCTATGAGGTTTTCTTGGTCCAGGTCTGAGTTTAAGTCCTGAATATCCTTGTTAATTTTCTGTCTCGTCGATCTGTCTAATACTGACAGTGGGATGTTAAAGTCTCCCACTATTATTGTGTGGGAGTTTAAGTCTCTTTGTAAGTCATTAAGAACTTGTTTTAGGTATCTGGGTGCTCCTGTATTGGGTGTGTATATATTTAGGATTGTTAGCTCTTCTTGTTGCATTGATCCTTTTACCACTATGTAATGTCCTTCTTTGTCTCTTTTGATCTTTGTTGGTTTGAAGTCTATTTTCTCAGAGACGAGAATTGCAACTCTTGCTTTTTTTTTTCTCTCCATTTGCTTGGTAAGTCTTCCTCCATCCCTTTATTTTGAGCCTATGTGTATCCTTGCATGGAGATGCATTTCCTTGATACAGCAAACTGATGGGTTTTGGCTTTTTATCCAATTTACCAGTCTGTGTCTTTCGGTTGTGTCATTTAGCCCATTTACATTTAGGGTTAATAGTGTTATGTGCGAATTTGATCCTGCCATTTTGATGCTAGCTGGCTGTTTTGCCCAGTAGTTGATGCAGTTTCTTCACTGTGTTGATGCTCTTTAATATTTGGTATGTTTTTGGAGTGGCTGATACTGGTTGTTTCTTTCTATGTTTGGTGCCTCTTTCTGGAGCTCTTATAAAGCTGGCCAGGTAGTGATGAAATCTCTGAGTACTTGCTTGTTCATAAAGGATTTTATTTTTCCTTCACTTATGAAACTTAGTTTGGCTGGATATGAAATTCTGGGTTAAAGTTCTTTTCTTTAAGGACGTTGAAGATTGGCCCCCACTCTCTTCTGGCTTGTAGGGTTTCTGCTGAGAGAACTGCTGTGAGTCTGATGGGCTTCCCTTTGTGGGTAACCCGACCTTTCTCTCTGGGTGCCCTTAGTATTTTCTCCTTGATTTCAACCCTGGTGAATCTGACAATTATGTGCCTTGGGGTTGCTCTTCTTGAGGAATACCTTTGTAGTGTTCTCTGTATTTTCTGGACTTGAATATTGGCCTGCCTTGCTAGGTTGGGGAAGTTTTCCTGGATAATATCCTGAAGAGCATTTTCCAGCTTGGATTCATTCTCTCCAAAACATTCAGGTACACCTATCAAACGTAGATTAGGTCTTTTCACATAGTCCCATATTTCTGAAGACTTTGTTCATTCCTTGATACGCTTTTTTCTCTAATCTTGCCTTCTCATTTTATTTCATTGAGTTGATCTTCGACCTCTGATATCCTTTCTTCTGCTTGGTCAATTTGGATGTTGAAACTTGTGTATGCTTCATGAAGTTCTCCTGTTGTGTTTTTCAGCTCCATCAATTCACTTATATTCCTCTCTAAGTTGTTTATTCTCGTTAGCATTTCGTCAAATCTTTTTTCAAGGTTCTTAGTTTCTTTGCATTGGGTTAGAACATGTTCTTTTAGCTCAGAGAATTTTCTTACTACCCACCTTCTGAAGCCTGATTCTGTCAATTCTTTCCATTCATTCTCCATCCAGCCTTGTTCCCTTGCTGGAGAGGAGTTGTGATCCCTTATAGGAGGAGAGGTGTTCTGGTTTTGAATGTGTTCATCCTTTTTGTGCTGGTTTCTTCCCATCTTTGTGGATTTATCCACCTGTCGGCTTTGTAGCTGTTGACTTTCAGATTGGGTCTCTGAGTTGATGTCCAGTTTGTTGATGAAGTTATTTCTTTCTCTTTCTTAGTTTTCCTTCTAACATTCCTGCCCCTCTGCTGTAGGACTACTGAGGTCCACTCCAGGCCCTGCTTACCTGGGGATCACCTACAGCTGCTGCAGAACAGTAAGGGCTGCTGCCAGTTTCTTCTTCTGCTATCTTTGTCCCAGAAGGATACCTGCCAGATGTCAGTCTGAGCTCTCCTTTATGAGGTGACTCTTTGGATATATGGGGATCAGGGAGCTGCTTGAGGAGACAGTCTGTCCTTTACAGGAGCTCATGTGCTGAGGTGTGAGCTCCGTTGTTCATTCAGAGCTGCTGGGCAGGTACGTTTAAGTCTGCTGCAGCAGAACTCATAAAGCCCCCCCTTTTTTTTCCCAGGTGCTCTGTCCTGGGGATTTAGGGTTTTGTTTATGAGTTTCTGTTTCCTGCTGCCTTTTTTCAGGGCTGCCCTGCCCTGCTAGGAGGCAGCCTAGTCACTGTCTGCCTGCAGAGGCTTTGCTGAGCAGCTGTGGGCTCCACCCAGCTGCCGTGTGAACTTCCCTGCAGTCCTGTTTATACGGATATAGTTAGAACTGCCTCGGCAATGGCAGCCCGCCTCTATAATGGAGGACTCTCTCTGTAATGGAGGGCTGCCTAGGAAATGGCGGGCTGCCTCAGCAATGGCGGACTATCTCCGTAGTCGTGGACTGCCTCGGAAATGGCGGATGCCCCTCCCCCACAGAGCTGGACTGTCCTGGGTTTAGCTGTGCTTGCTGTGAAACTCCATCCAGAGTGTTTCAGATTGCTGTTTTTTTGTGGGGGTGGGACCAGCCGAGCCTGGTCACATGGCTCCCTGCCTCAGAGCGAACGGTCGACTGTCTCCCAGGTGTTCCAGTTGCCTGTTGAAAAGGCACCAGGATCTGTGCGATTTCCCATGCAGTGACCCACTGCACCTGCTCCGGCTGAAACAGCTGTGCTGAGATTCATGGTGCTTTTTTGCCTGGGACTCTCCTGGCCTGGCTCCCTGTTTCAGTCCCCTTTTCTATCAGTTGAATGGGTGACTCTGTCTTCCCGTAGCTCCAATCGCCAGCTAAAACGGTGCCCATGGAGAACCACCGTGCCAGGGTGCCGGCCAAGACAGCCGTGCAGGCCCAAACAGCCGCACTGGCAACTTGTGGGGCTCCTCCGCCTGGGAATCTTCTGGTCTGTGGGCAATAAAAATCCGTTTGGAAATGCGGCGCCTACTCACCCTCCATGCTTTCGCTCAGAGCTGCAATCCTGAGCTGCTCCTAATCGGCCATCTTGGATCTGTTGGTTGCCAATACAGTTTTCAGAGTAAAAGTCAGCACGGCTAGAAATTATTTCAGCCTAACAGGTATTCGCTGAGATTGGTTCAGGAACATGGGGAGTGTGGTCACTCCAATTTTAGCATAAAGTATCCATAAAATAAATGAAGAAAATATGAAATTTGAAATTTTTTTTTTTGAGATTGAGTCTTGCTCTATTGCCCCAGGCTGGAGTGCAGTGGTGCAATCTCAGCTCACTGCAACCTCCACCTCTGGGGTTCAAGCGATTCTCCTGTCTCAGCCTCCCAAGTAGCTGGGATTACAGGTGCCTGCCACCAGGCCTGGTTAATTTTTATATTTTTAGTAGAGAAAAGATTTCACCATGTTGGCCAGGATGGTCTCGAACTCCTGACCTCAAATGATCTGCCCACCTTGGCCTCCCAAAGTGCTGGGATTATAGGCATGAGCCAGCATGCCCAGACAATTTCTGAATCATTCTTAAAATATTAACTTTATATATTAACTTTTCTGCTAAATAAAAATGCATTTATAAATTGCACTTTTCTCTCTATCTATGGTACAGAAATGCATTGATTCTTAATACAAATAAGGATGTCTGGCTCTATATATTAGGCAATTTGAGTTCTTAGGCCAAATTTGCCATTTATTTCTTCAAATGAAAGAAATGCTTCTTCTGTGTTTTTGTATTAACTCTAGATAGAAAGGAAGAGGCCACTGACTGTCATGTGTCAACCACCCAAGGGAGTATTTATAATTGACATCTCCAAAAAAAGATCACATAAAAATATGACCATATTTTAGCTATAAAGTTTCCAACAATATCAGAAAAATTAATTCATTAGAAGTATAAAACAAAAGGAACTAAGTTGGATATTTACCAAGCTAATAAGCAACTAGCATTTTAAAAATTATAGTTCCATTTTTAACAAATGGTGCTAGAACAACTAGACATCTGCATGCAAAAAAAAAAATGTATCTCGACAGAGGCCTTAGAATCTTCACAAAACTCAATTCGAAATGGATCACGAACTCAAATATAAAACACAAAACTATAACACAGTTATATGTAACACAGAAGAAAAACCTAGTTCATTCAGAATTTGGTGATGGCTTAAATACAACACAAAGGCATAACTCATGACAATAAGCTAGACTTCGGTAAAAATTAAAAATTTTTGCCTTGCAAAAGACACTGTCAAGAGAGGAAACAGACGAGCCACAGGCTGAGAGAAAACATTGGCAAAAGGCATACCTGATCAAAGACTGTTACCACAAATGTACAAAGAACCTCTAACATTAAACAATAAGAAAACAATACCCCAATACTGCTGTTTTTGTATTTAATCACTACATATGATACAAGCCTTATCTTGCCATAATATTATTTTTGCTTAAACCACTCATTCACTTTTTAGAAAAATTAGAAGAAAAAGTACTCTGTTAATCTGTTCTATTTGCCTACATATTTGCTACTTTACCTTCCTTCCTACAGATTGAAGTTTTCATCTGGTAATTCATCACCCTGAGGGTTTTCCTTTAGTATGTCATGTCATTCATGTCTGCTGACAACATATGCTCCCAGATTTTATCACAAAAATGTCCTTATTTCAGCCTTCTTTTTTGAAGAATGTTCCTAATGGATCTAGCATTTGAAACTGATGGTGCTTTAAATATGTCCATGTTTTTGCTCTCCACGGTTTCTGGTAAGAAGCACGTGTTGTGCATAGTATTTTACCCTGCTTGTTAAGTGTTGTTTCTCCCTGGAACTTAATCATTCTCAAATTTATTTTGGGCTCAATTTTATAATTTCCACATCTCTGTTAAATTCTGCATTTTTTTTCACTCCTTAAAATCAATTTTTGTTTAAAACCTCGAACATATTTACAGTAGTTGCTCTCAAGTCCTTGCCTGCTAATTCCACAATCTAAGTCATTTTGGGCTCTGTTTTTCCTGATTGCTTGGGTTTTCTTGATTGTGAGTCTTTTTTTCCTGCTTCTTTATATTTGTAGTAAAGGGCCATTATAGTAAATATTTTAATTTTGGTGGGCTATAGGTAATATCTGTCACATATCTTCGTTTTTTGTCCTTTTTTGTTCAACAGTGGATTAAAAATGTAAACTCATCCCAGTTCATGGGCTGTGTACACAGGGCACAACAACGTGGTCTGAGGCTTTAGGGTACCAATTCCTGTCTCTGACAGTTCATTGTGAGGAATCTGGGTCATGATGTATCCCTTTTGAGTTTTGTTCTGCCAGGTTGTTACTTCCCTAATGGATCTCCTCAATCCTGTGGAAGTTTGGGTTTAGGCTTTAGTTAGGAGAATCAAGTACTGTCTTTGTTCCACAGTGTGGTCCATACCCACGATATGACTTTGCTGATACTCTATCCTGTGGTATGGACAAGCTCTCTCTACTCTAGATGAGCTGAAATTCTGTTTCCAAATACTGTGTAATCCCTACTATCTCTGTGGGATGCTCAACCTTGCACTCTGTGGCACTTTCAACTGCTCTGCTAGGACCTGTGAAATCCCAACCCAGGTATGAGAAACAGCCCCAGCCACTGACCCATGAGGCGCTACTGCAGATTCCTGGTACCTCAGCACAATTCCCCATCTCCCAGATTCTACCCAGTGCTGCTATAATGCTCTACTTTGGCTCCACTACCCTGTGCTAGAGTCAGGAAATTGTCCCCAACTGGATAAATGTGGGAATTGAAATGTTTCCCTTTTCTCAAGGATTATAGTCCTTTATCACCTACCATCCAATATCAGTTGCCTAGAGGTACTCCCACAAAGAGTGAATGTTGTACTAAGAGGCAATTGAGAAGACATGGAGAGAATTATTGGAGATACAGACTCAACTGTAGTTTGGAAAGTTTGCTGAGGAGAAACTGGGAAAGAGGTGGCTGGGAGGAGTCATCCTACGGTGAGACAAATCTCAAATAATGGAGCAAAGGAAATGGGCCTCGAAAGGAGCCCACATTTGACTGAATCTGTCTGTAAAGCAGTGTCTCCCCAGAGCCCTGTTGTAAACAATAAAGCCACCAGCTGATGGCTGTTGGAACTTAAGAGTAGGGAACTTAAGAGATGGTCAAAGAGACATGCCAAAACAACTGTCCTTCCAGGGTGACTGTGGGCAAACCAATGCTGTCCCCTTTGAGGATCAACATCAAAGGCTTAATACTGGGAGGCTCATTATTTAAGGGCGAAAGACAATTTTCCTTCCCCCTAAGATCAGGAACAAGAAGAATGTCTGCTTTTGCCACTTATATTCAGCACAAGTCAGACAATTATTAAATAGAAAGACAAGGCAAACAGGTTAAGACAGAATTGTACAACTATCTCTATTTGAAGATGACATAATCTTATGTGCCTATACAGACGCCTAAGCATTAGATGTATTAAATGAGATCATCAAGGTTTCAAGATACCAGATCAGCAGTACAAAAATAAATAAACAGGCCTAAAAGACATGTACAGAGTACTCCACCCAACAACAGCAGAATATATATTCTTTTTGAGTATGCATGGAACATTACCCAGGCTAAACCAAATGCTAGGAAATAAAACAAGCCTCATTAGATTTAAAAGGATAAAAATAATATAAAATAGTTTCTCTGACCACAATGAAATCAACAACAAAAAAGAAATCTGGAATCCTCAAAAGGTTATGGAAATTTAAAGACACATTCTTATAGGACTGTTATGGGCTACATTTTATCCCCCGAAGAGATACGTTGAAGTCCTGATAGTTCTCAGAATGTGACTTTATATAGAAGTAGTGTTCTTGCAGACATAATTAGTTAAGATGAGGAAATACTGGAAAAGTGTGGACACTTAATACAGTATGACTGGTGTTCTTATAAGAGGAGGAAAGCGATACAAAGAAAGGACACCAGGTGAATACACAGACACACACAGGGACTTCATCACTGACACATGATGATGGAGGCAGAGACTGGAGTGATATGCTCAGAGACTACAAATGCCAAAAGTTGCCAGTACCTGTTAAAAGCTAGGAGAGAAGCACTGAACTTACTGTCTTTCTGAACCCTCTAGAAGGAACCAACTTTGCTGGTACCTAGATTTTAGACTTCTAGCCTTAGGAATTGTGAGAAAATAAATTTCTGTTGTTTTAAGCCACCTGATTTGTGATATCCTTTGTTATAGCAGTCCTAGAATATGAGTACAATAATAAATGTATCAAAGAAGAAATTAAAAGGGAAATGTGAAAATCCCTTGAGATGTATGAAAATAATGATATAATATATCAAAATTCATAGGATGCTGTTAAGCAGTATGCAGAGGAACATTTAGAGCTGTAAATGTCTATATTAAGAAAGAAGAAATAATTCAAACTAATAACCTGATCTGCCTTAAGACACTAGAAAAGGAGGAGCAAACTAAAACTAAAGCAAAGAGGAGGAAGCAAATAAAGATTACAAAAGAATTAATGGAATTGGGAAGAGAAAAACAATAGAGAAAAATCAATGATGTCAAAAGCTGGTTATCTGAAAATATCGACAAAACTGATAAACTTTTAAGCTAGACTGACCAAGAAAAGAGAGAGAGGGAGAGGGAGAGAAAGAAAGAAGATTCAACTTAATTAAGAACAGAAATGAAAAAGGAAACTTTACTACCAATCTTACAGAAATAAAAAGGATTATAAAGAACTACAATGAACAACTGTATGCCAATAAAGTAGACAATTTAGTGGAAAATGGACACATTTCTGGAAAGACATGAATGACTAAATCTGACATAAGAAGAAATAGTCAATGTGAATAGACCTATAACAAGTAAAAAGACTGAATTAGTAGTTAAAGGGAAAAAATAATAACCACAAAGAAACATCTATACCCAGATGACTTAACTGATAAATTCTATCAAATATTTGAAGACAAATTAATAGAAATTCTTCATAAACATTTCCAAAAAACAGTAAAGGAGGGAATACTTCCCAGCTAATACCATGAGACTAGTGTTACCCTGATACAAAAATAAGACAAATACCACAAAAAAGAAAAGTAAGGGCCAGTATAATGTATGAATACAGGCCTATCAAGCCCTATCCAGCAATATATAAGACAACTATACATGATTATTACATGATGTCTATCACAGGAATGCAAGGTTGGCTTAACATTGAAATATTAATTAATCTAATACACCTTACTAATAGAATAACAAAAACTGATTGATAGTCTCAACAGATGCAGATAAAGCATATGACAAAATTCAACACTCACTGACAATTAAAAAACAGTCTACAAACCAGATGTGGAAGGAACCTTCTTCAACCTGATGAAGTTCATCTATAAAATACCCATATCTAATATCACACTTAATGGAGAAAGCCTAGATGCTTTCCCCCTGAAATCTGAAACAAGAAAAGGATATCTGCTCGTCACTGAAATTCAGCTAAGTCAAGCCGATTATTAAATAAAATGAAAGAAATGACAGATTCCAAAAACAATTGTGCAACTATCTCTATTTGAAGATGACATAATCTTCTATGAATATAGAGAAGCCTAAGCAATCCACCAAAAAATTATTAGAAGAAATGAGTTCATTAAGGTGTCAAGATATAAGATCAGTAGTACAAAAATCAACTATTTCTACACAAAGTGAAATTAAAAAGTAATTCCATTTACAATATTATCAAAGCAATAAAATCTTTAGTAATAAATTTAACAACAGAAATACAAAATGTAGGCTAGAAAACATTGTTGAAAAATATTAAAGAAAAAGTAATTAAATGGAAAAACATCCCATATTCACAGACTCTATATTGTTAAGATGGCAATACTTCCCAAATTGATTTACAGATTCAACACAGTCTGCATCAGAATCCTAGCTAGCTTTTCTGTAGAAATTGACAAGCTGGTTCTAAAATTCACACGGAATTGCTGGAGAGCCAGAACAGTGAGAGCAGTATCAGGAAAGGAGAGATCATAAACAGAAAAGCACTTACTGTTATTCTACGTATTTTTAACTCAAGATAAGACACGTTGACACAGACTGAATGTTTCTTTCCCTAAATATTAATATGTTAAATCCTAATGCCCCAAGTATTAGTATTTGGAGGTGGGACTTTTGGAAGGTGATTATGTCATGAATGTAGAGCCCTCATGAATGGGATTAGTTCCCACATAAAACAAACCACAGAGAGCTCCCTCTCTTCTTCCATCAGGTGAGGTGGCAGCTAGAAAACAGCTCTCTATATACCAGAAAACAGGCCCTTCCTCAAACTGAGACACTCAAACTGCCAGTAGCTTGATTCTGGAATACTCAGACTCCAGAAGTGTGAGAAATAACAATTTATAAGCCACCCAATCTGTGGTATTTCATTATAACTGCCTGAAGAGACTAAGACACAAATATAATCTATAAATAAAGAACACATTGATTTCTATGCCTGGTGTAGGAAAATTTGATTGGAAAAGGGTAAAGTGGTGGCAGACATTTTTTATATCTTCACTGTGACTCTGGTAGTAGTTGCATTTGCCAGAAATAAAATTAGTGTAATTATACCTCAATGAAGTTACTTTAACAATCATCTTTTGTGTCTTGGCCAGAAAGAAAATACTGATCAACTATAAAATTTTAATTTAATAGTTATATATTTTTTTACAACAATCCAAAGAAGTCTCTAGGAACAAAATAAAAAATAAGCAAACATCTAAAATATTAGAAATTAGAAAATTGCTTTAAAATAACCTTTACATCAACAAGGAAACAAAGGCAGAAATAATCTAAAAACCAAGGAAAAGTACTTCATCAAAACTTGCAAGGTATACTTCAGTCAACACTCAGATTATAATACATATAATCTGATTATTTCATTACTATTCAGAGAAACAAGAAAAAAAACTCAAAAGTATAATGAAAGCATAAAAAAAATTTAATGAAAGAATAGATAATGAATAAATGAAAAATTTTATAAAAGTTAGTTTTATAAAAAAGGAATAATTAAAAATTCCAGACAAGTCGGATTATGTAAGAAAGGAAGAAATAAAAATAGAAAACACTGAAAATTAGATAGAAATACAAATGTAGTAATATCAATTAAATTTTTAGTGAAAATAATCTGTGCATATATTTTTATATGAAGTTTTAAATCCCAAGGCAAAAGATGACTTTTGTAGTACAATACATTGCCCAAGAGATGGAATAAATTAGTAAAAACAAAACAAAGGCCCCAAATCATAAAAGACATGGAAAGTTTGTTAAAGATTTTTCATTTAAAAAGGTAACAACTGGACACTATGGCTCATGCCTGTAATCCCAGCACTTTGGGAGGCTGAGGTGGGAGGATCACTTGAGCCCTGGAGTTCAAGACCAGCACTGGCAACATAGCAAGACTCTGTCTCTAACAAATAATAACAAAAAATGTAGCCAGGGATGATGTTGTTTGCCTATAGTCCCAGCTCCTCGGCTACTTAAGACTGAGGTGGGACAGCCGCTTGAGGCTGGGAGGTCAAGTCTGCAGTGAGCTGTGGTCGTGCCACTATACTCCAGCCTGGGGGACAGAGCAAAGCCCTGTCTCAAAAAAATTAAACTAAATTAAAATTGAAAATAAAAAGGTGACTGAATAGTTTCATGAATGAGTATTTTCCAAAATGGTTAAATGAATCTTCCCAAAATGGTTAACATTAGTTATTTAAAGTCTTCCAGATAAGAAAGATCAAGTTTATAGCAAATTATAATACACAAAAAAGACAATCATATATCAAATTAATAGATTACATGCAAATATGCTAAAAAAGAAAAATTTTATTTCCTCTGGGTATTAAAAACCTAAATCCATGGGAAAGTAGAGTTCAATAAATTAATTAGTGGCACAAAATTAGAAAATTTAAAAATCTATTCATCAAATAGGAAATCAGTAACACCAAGAAATTAGAGAAAAATCTTCTATCAATGGAACATGGATATAGATAAACCTTATACATGATAAACAAGATTTATCAAAATATATTAAACACTGCCTTAAAAATTAAAACTCTAAAATCACATCTATTGAAGTCATGCATATATTAGATGTGCTTGCTTTCTTCACAATAATCTAATATTTTGTTATAAGTTCTAGCTATGCAGTCAGATAAGAAGGCAAAATATGTCCAAATATCAGAAAAGTAGAACAAATTTTATTTATTTGTAGATGACATTACTTTATGTATTAAAAAGTCAAGAAACTAAAATAAAACTTTCAGCTGATAAAGAGTCTAAAATTAAATGGCTAGATATAAAACAAAGTTTTAAGATTCTTGTAATAATAATAAATTCTAGATAGAACTAAAAACAAACCTTGAAGATGTTGTTCTAGTACCTAAAAATAGGAGTAAGTGGGAGAAGATTTAAACCTTGAAAGGCGGGACCATACTGAGTGAGATCCTTACTTATACAGCTTTTCTACTAAGGGAATGTCATAAATATAGTCCAAATGAAAGTCAGGGCATGGCTGAGAAGGTAGAGTTTGGGGATGTCAGAGGACACAAAAGTTGAGGAGGGAAAAACTAGAAAGGAAAGAGAACCACAGATGTCTAAGTCCCCAAATTTGAATTCATATTTCTTTCAAATCCTTGACAGAGGACACTAAGGCCAAAACAGAAATGGAACCACCCAACTAAAGCTTAAAGGAACATATTCATACATTTAAGATGATTCATGAGAAATGTAACTGGCCACTAGGATAAAAGTTGATTAACTTCAGACAAACACACTAGCATCCAGAAAGATAACGGAGCATGTTATCCATAATGTAGTAGACAAATATAAAAAAGTACTAGCCAATAAAGAAAGTGTATATTCCGTGGTCTAGAGTAAAATCAGTCAAGACAAAACTCATAGAAAACCCAGATAGTGAAAATTCAGACAACAATTTCTAAATAACATACAGATATGTTAAATAATCTTCAGGAAAATATATATTTAGAAAAAATAGGTGAAGAGATGGGGGAATTTCAGGAGAAACATAGCAGCTATAAAAATGAACCAAAAAGGAATCCCAGAACTTAAAAATCTTGTGTGTGTGTGTGTGTGTGTGTGTGTGTGTACATCTGTGTGTATTTTTAAAAAAATCACTACATGAGGTTAACAACAGATCAGACAGAATATTAGGAAAAGAACAGTGAGATCAGACAGATTACAAATTACCCAAACCATTACCAGTGAAAAACCACACAGAGCCTTAATAACCTGTAGCACAGTAGAAAAAGGTCTAACAGAAGTGTCAGAGTATCCGAAGAAAAGAGACATAATGGGGCAGAAAAAGTATCTGAAAAAATATAATGCTTTAAACGCCTCTAAACTTCACTGAAATCGGCAGCTCACTGACCTAGAAACCTCAGAGGACACCATGAAGAATGAATGTAAAAGTGGTCGAGGTAAAATGACACAGTACACAGGGGAACAACTGCTGACTTTTCCTCAGGAAAATAAAATAAAAGAAAAGGTGCAGGCCAGAAGACCATTTACTGACTTTTGTGAAATCCTGAAAAAAAAATTTGTCTACTTAGAATTCTAAATCTGGTGAAAATATCTTTAAAATGTGAAGCCACAATAAACCCATTCTTAGATTAACAAACAAAACACACACACACTTTAAAAAATCTGCTGTCACACGAGAGATGTTAAAGGAAGTTCTCTGGGCTCAAATGAAATGATAGAAGTTGGAAATATTGATCTACGTGAATAAATTAAAAGCAGAGGAAATGGTATAGATGTGAAAAAATATTTTAAAACTATTTTTCTTAAATTCTATTTTTTTTTTGAGACAGTCTTGCTCTGTGGCCCAGACTGCAGTGCAGTGGCATGATCTTGGCTCACTGCTACCTCACCTCCCAGGTTCAAGCAATTCTCCTGCCTCAGCCTCCCAAGTAGCTAGGATTGCACGAACGCACTATCACACCTGGCTAATTTTTGAATTTTTAGTAGAGATGCGGTTTCATTATGTTGGCTAGGCTGGTCTTGAATTCCTGACCTCAAGTGATCAGCCCTCCTCAGTCTCCCAAAGTGCTAGGATTACAGATGTGAGCCACCACCCAGCTCATTTTTCTTAAATTCTTTAATAATTGAGTCATTATTCGATTTGAAATATTAGCAGCCTATTTGGGGTGTATAACATGTAGCAATAATACCAACATATATAACAATAGCAAAAAAGACAAAAAGAGGTATAAATTGAATTATTTTTAAGTTTTTTACATTTAATAAAATTGCAGTAATATTAATTCAAAGTGGATTAATAAAAATGCATACTGTAAACTCAAGAACAACTACTTGACAATTTAAAAAGGGTGTAACAATAAAATCAAAAGGAAAGGTAGAATGAAACATCACCCCCATACACAAATAGCTCAAAATAGAAAATGGATAATTAGAAAACTTATAAATGCAAACAGATTAAACAGTACATTTAAAGGCAGTGATTGCAAGTCTCAACTATTGCTGTTGATCAGACACACTTTCAATGCAAAGACACAAAGGATTATAAAAGAATGTCATATATCAATAGTAAATATGAGAAAGCTCGTGTGGCTAGTTTAGACACAAAAAATTTTAAGAAGTATCAGCAGAAAAAAGAACTTATTTCATACTGACGAGAGGGTAAATTATTGAGAAGACATAATAAATCTACATGTGTAAGCACCAAATAACAGTTTCAAAACATATTAAACAAAAATGACATATATCTATTTAAAAATTCACAATTTTAAACATAATGGAAAATGCATTTCCAGTTAGAAATCAGAAAAATTACGTTTACAAATAAAGTCTGAAGCAGAATATTCTTTTTCTTTTTAAATGTTAATGATGAAGGAAGCAAAGGGTCAGAGGGTCTATAATTATGTTGAAATGGCATACTCCCTAACTCCAAAAAAGAAGCAAAAAAAAAAAAAATACAGTAAATTACTGATAATTCTTGAATCTAGGTATGACTGTACATTTGATTATTTCTACTTTAATGTAAGTTTGAAATTTTTCTTAAAACATTTTTTACCAAGTGATAATTTCCATGAATTGAAAGTAAAGATTATGTGAGCAGGTAAGTATGATACATTTCAACATACTGACAGAACCAAAGCTGTATGACTATAGTTGAGGATTAGATAATTCGTAATAAATGATTTAAAGAGTCTAAAGAATTATCCCAGATTATAAGAAAATGTAATAAATTCAATTCAGGAAAAAACTGATTATTTATTAATGGTATTGACTCATTCCATCAGAATTAAAGTTATGTTCATAAAAATATAACTAGAAGAATTAATATCCAAATATAAAAATTAAAACTACAAAAATATATAACATTTTAATTATTATTTGTTATTATGAGATTTGATTTTTTTTAAAGATCAAAAATTTGTCCTCCTAAACTAATTTTTTTATATTCAAAAGAAAATTTGAATAAGTTTTTTGAAACTCACCTAAAGAAATATCTTTAATATTTAAAAGAAAATTTTAATATCCTTAACAAAAATATAGAATGAAAACTGATATATAAAAAACAATTTGACAAAAAATAGGCAAAGTTTATGAATAGAAAAATATGCAGAAGTCAGAATAATAAGTAATAAACAAACATGAAAAGATCTTCAATATAGTGAGTGGTCAGAGAACGGTATATATAATGAGAAGGGGTTTTCACTTTTATGTTAGAAGAAGTGTAAATTTCTATAGCCTTTTCTGAGAATTTAACATATGTATAAATTGTTGGCAGTATATGTTCCAGGCATACATTGTTTTATTGCATTTTGGTTGACTGTGCTTGACAAATACTGTGTTTTTTTTTTTTTTTTTTAGAAATTGAAGTTTTGTGGCAACCCTTTGTACAGCAAATATATTGGCGCCATTTTTCCAACAGCAAGTGCTCACTTTGAGTCTCTGTGTTACATTTTGGTAATTTTCAAAATATTCAAATGTTCTCATTATTTTATTATGTCGGTCATGGTGATCTATGATCAGTGATCTTTGATGTTACCATTGTAATTATTTGTGGGTGCCATGAATCATGCCCATATATGATGATGAACTTAATTGACAAATGTTGTGTGTATTCAGACTGCTCCACCAACTGGCTGTTCCCCCTTCTCCCTCCCTGTCTTTGAACATCCCTGTTCCCTAAAAGCAATAATATTGGAATTAGACCAGTTAATAACTCTACAATGCCCTCTAACTGTTCAAGTGAAAGAAAGTCACGTCTCTCACTTTAAATCAAAAGCTAGAAGTGACTAAACTTAGTAAGGCACATCTAAAGCTGAGATGGGCTGAAGGCAAGGACTCTTGGGCCAAACAGCCAGGTTGTGAATACAAAGAAAAGTTCTTCAAGGGAATTAACAGAGCTACTTGAGTGAACACATGAGCATTTAAGTGTTCTTGATGATATGAAGAAAGTGTTAGTAATCTGAATAGTAGATAAACCAGCCACTGCATTCCCGTAAGCCAAAAGCTAATACAGAGTAAGGCCCTAACTCTCTTCAATTCTATGAAGCCTGACAGATGTGAAAAAGCTGCAGAAGGAAAGTTTGAAAGTAGCAGAGATTGGTTCGAGAGGTTTAAAGAAAGGTAAAAAAGTGCAAGGCGAAGCAGCAAGTGCTGATGTAAAAGCTGTAGCTGGTTATTGAGAAGATCTAGCTAAGCTAATGGATGAAGGTGGCTTAACTAAATAACAGATTTTCAATACAGGCAAAACATCTATTAGAGACATCTAGGACTTGTATATCTAGAGAGGAGAAGTCAATATCTAGCTCTAAAGCTTCAAAGGATGAGCTCACTCTCCTGTCAAGGGCTAATGCAGCTGGTGACATCAGGGAAAAGCCAATGATCATTTACCATTTTGAAAATTCTAGGGCCCTTAAGAATTATGCTAAATCGATTCTGTCTGTGCTCAATAAATGGAACAACAAAGCCTCAGTGACTGAACATTTGTTTAGAGCATGATATACTGAATATTTTAAGCCTAGCATAGAAACCTCCTGCTCGGAAAGGAAGGTTCCATTCAAACTGTTACTGCTCATTGACAATGAATCCTCAAGAGCTGTGATGGGCATGTACAAGGAGACAACATCCATTCTGTAGCTAATGGATCAAGGTGTAATTACGACTTTCTTTCAAGTCCTATTATCTAAGAAATATGCCTTATAAGAATGTAGCTGTTATAGACAGTGATTTCTCTAATGAATATGGGAAAGGTAAATTGAAACCTTCTGGGAAAGATTCACCATTCAAGATTCCATTGAGAACATTCATGATTCATAGGAGGTAGTCAAAGCTTCAAGACTTCAGTGGAGGAAGATGTCCCTGAAAATGATGACTGATGGAATCATCACCAAACTTGAATGGATGAGGTGATTCTTACGGATGAGCCAAGAAAGTTTCTTGAGATGAAATCTACTTCTGGTGAAGATGCTAGGAACATTGTTGAAATGACAGCAAAGGATTTAGAATATTCCATAAACTTGCTTGATAAAGCAGAGGCAGGGTTTGAGAAGAGTGACTCTAGTGTTGCAAGAAGGTCTATGCAGGTGAAATGTATCAAACAGCACCATAAGCTGCAGAGATATTTTCTGTGAAAGAAAGAGTCCATTGATGTGATAAACTTCACTGCTGTCTTATTTTAAGAAATTGTCACATCCAGGCTGGGCATAGTGGCTCTTTCCTATAATCCTAGTTATTCATTCAGGAGGCTGAAGAGGGAGGACTGCTTGAGGTCAGGAGTTTGAGACCAGCCTGGGCAACACAGCAATATCCTATCTCTAAAATAAGCAATGAAAAAATTTAGCTGGATGTGGTGGTATGTGCTATAGTTCAGCTACTCAGGAGGCTGAGGTGGGAGGATCCCTGGAGCTCAGGAGTTCGAGGCTGCAGTGAGCTATGATCATGCCACTGCACTCCAGCCTCGCTGACAGACTGAATGAGACCCCATCTTTTAAGAAGAAGCAAAGAAATCGTCACATGCATCCCTCCCGTCCTATGATTTGCAACCACCACCCTGGTCAGGAGCCATTCATGTTGAGACAAGACCCTCCACCAGTAAAAAGATTATGATTTGCTGGAGTCTTAGATGATCATTAGCATTTTAAACAATAAAGTTCCCTATTTTTACATTAAGGTATGCATTTTATAGACATAATATTATTGCATACTTAATAGGCTCTATGGTAAAACTTTTATATGCGCTGGGAAACCAAAAAGTTTCTGCGACTCCTTCATTATAAAGTTTCTTTTAGAATATCCCTGAGTTATGCCTGAACATACTGTATCACACACACACCGCTACCTTTGAAAAATCACAGAAAAATGCATAAGATGACATTACATGAAACAGACAGTTGATACTGGAATGCAGAATAATATATTACTTTTTCTTTACACCTCTACATTATTTGAATTATTAAATATGCATTGCCTTCCAATGCATGTTTCAATGCATGTTTGTTTAAATTGCTTTCCAAGTTATTATGTATAAAAATTATTTAAACATGCGTAATTATATAGTATGTACCATACACATATGTACATGAGTACCAAAAGTGATGTTATTTTCAAGTAAATGCTTAAATTTTATATTTTATAATAATTATTGTAATCATTCTGCTGAAAAGAATATATTTGAGAAACTAGATACTAGTTACATGATTCTTATTTATAACCCCACCACCACCAAAAAAAAAAAAAGAAAGCATATGGGTTTAAGGAAACCAAGGGATATTTCCTGAAGGCTGTATTTCCCTGATCTTAGAACTGACATAAAAAAGTACTGAGCAAGCACCTGTTTCTGTAGGTCTTGGAACAAGGACTTTACACAACCTACTGGAGACATAAAAACTATAGACCACACTTCTCACTTGGGCTGAAGGAAAAGAACGATATGCTAGAACATCCTAGTGGATGTTCAGTGGCTTTTCCCTGATATCAACCCTCTGTATGGTCCTGGAATAGGCCCTGGCAATGTCATCAGACTGCCATGTGTGAAAAGAACTGCTTTTTATCTAAAGGCATCAATATCATTATACACATAGTATTTATTCTTGAAGAGGTAAACTTCATTAGATATCTATAGTCATTTGTAAAACTAATATTTTGTGCTTGTTGTACCTGAGTGAATAGTTGAATTGTTTCTAAGAACTTTAAAACATTCTGTCCCAAAGAACAAATGTAGGATCAGTACTTAATGAATCACAGAGGAGATATACAGAACACCTGGACAAAAAGTGTAAATCCAAATTCAGCAAGACTGGCATGGAAGCAGTAAAGAAGCACTCACTGGCCTAGAGAGAAAGATGTCCTCATGTAAGATGAAGTTGGTCAGACATGCAAACAGGAACAGGAAAGCCACAGCAATAAAAGCTAGTGTTATCACTACAAACTGTCAAGCAGAGATGACGGCAGGTGAGCCGATGAACTTAGATCTCACATACAGATGGGTGAACAGGTTCATAATGAACATACCTGACATATTTCTGAATCCACTAGGCAAGATACTCATCCTCAGAAACAAAAGGGCATCACACTAATTTAGCTTGATTCTATTAGGACATGTAATTTATCTAATCCTCCTTGTTCTAATTCCGTATTCACCAAAGAAACTTTTTATAGCTACTTGGCTTCCTAAATGATTCTGACCCCATGGGATGCCAATATTCTGATCCTTGTGATTGCATCACACATTTGCAGATCAATAAAAGGGGAGTCCAGTTTCTACATCAATCACATTAGCTTGCTTAATAGGATTGGATTCTGAAACAGGAATCTAATTTCATTTGCTCTTGAGTCGCTGAGGCAGACCCTGAATGGTGATCAATGCAAGAAGTGACCTCTTGGGGAAACATCATGCCAGCCTTTCCTTTTCAAGGTGTCAGTCCCTGTGTGACTAGTTTAACTCCCAATCTGTATTTTAATTATCTTCACTAGACATTGTCAGTAACTCTGTCAAACAACAAAATGTCTAAAGTAAATATAAACAAGATGTACATAAAATGAAAAACATGTAAATCTTTTACATTTCTTTTTTCAAACATAAACTTATGCCACATTATATTTCTTAAGTATCAGTTTATTCCAGATAACACTTTCTGAGCTTCTAAGCTTTTTAAAATTATTTTTACCTATGTGATTGATTATTAAGGTTTAGCGATCCAGTCTGGTACATCTCCTCCAACTGTTTCCTGTTTCCAAAGTATAAAGCAAGGTCTGTGGCAATGATGGCTTTGCGGATGATCTCAAGCACCTGCTCATATTCACTGGAGCTCAGGGTGGAGAAGATATTGTGCCCTTCCAACTATGGAAAAAATACAAATAAAAACCACCAATAACAAGCACAAACTCTAATCTTATGACATTTTCAGTTATTTGAAACAATACATTCAGTCAATGATATTTGGCACACTAATGAAAGGTTTGGGGGAAACAAAAGAATAGTTTGAAATGACTAACAAAATAGTATTTTGGCTACAGAAACAATGAAGTTACCATTTAAAGCAACTATTTCAACTACAATCACATCATTTACTACCATAAAACCTCAGTGATTTAAATATACCTAGTTCTTGCATATTTCTAACAAAGAACTTGAAAATATAAAATATTTAAGTTAAAGACTTTTCCTCTTAAGCTAATTAAAAACTTCAGTAATTTTTATATTATACTAGAACCTTAATGGACTTAAAAAGTCATCTATATCTTTGTCCACTTCAGGTTGTAACCTATCAAAGCATGCCTAATGAATAGTAATATATTTCTCTGTATCCTACAAGAAAATGTCCTACAACCTCAATATAATGTGTATTCAAACACATCAAAAACTCTAAGGGCAAAAATACCTTTCCATAAAACACAAATCACTGAAGGCACAACTCGAGGATCATGTTCTATTCTCAAGGGAGGTGGAAATGGCAGATCACCACCCGAAACAAGACCAGAACACTGGTAATCTGGATTCTATTCGCTCAGAATATTCTTCTGTGTATTAATCTTTTAAAAAATTTATAATAATTTCTTCCTCTGAAGAGTTTAAGGTTTTGATTTGTAATTGAGAAAAAAAGCTTTTGGTGAAACTAAAAAGTTTGAGATAATTAAGATGCATTCAATTTGTAGATTCATCAATCACTTGATATTATTTCATTATAAGTCAATATAATACTACTCTAAGCTGATTTTTAATTAATTTCACTTTTATTAACATTCATTTATTGACTTAAAATACAGTAAAAACTTTAAATGATTGAAGTGTATTTCTTTACAAAATTAGACATCTCACTGAGACACTGTCTCTTCATATTCTTAAATGAAACTGTACATGCACCATTGGTTTTCAATTACTAGAATAGTCCTATATTATTTGTTCTTAAAATCTTAGAAGTATTTGAATTATTATATGATAAATGCAACAAATGGACTCAGTTCTAGTTATTTTCCTGGCAATAACAGTAGTAAGGCCTTACAATTGTAGGAAGTTCTACAGCTTATAGAGCACTTTCAAACACATGCCTTCACTTTCAAATTATAAAACTTGTATTAGTTCAGAGTTCCCACATGGACTGTGCATGAGACGCTATGAGTTGAGCCGTTTGAGCACAGGCTGGTTAGTGACTGATGGAGATAACAGGAGAGGAGTCAAGCTTTGGGCTGATGGCTGAACCCAATTATTATCCAACCTCAACTCTCCTCATTTTTGTTGTAGAAAGTCAGAAGAAGGGAATATTTACTCTGATTCATGCTGTGGTATGTTTCCCTTTGATGTGACCATCACCTCTGCATCAACACTTGATGCCTGTGACCTGTATTTCCCACTTCATGTTTCAGTATGTCTGGCTGGTGCTCATGTACATATCTGCTTTCTGCAGGTCATGTGAAGGGAATCACAGCTGATACGTTTTCATGCTTTGTATTTGCATGCTTTACTCTCTTTATCACCAATAATTACCACCATAACCTGTTAAATTATAGTACATAAAAATTCGAGTCTGCTGTTGAAATTTTAAAAAATATATTTCTAAAATAAGGACTCCTTAGCCTAGGCTCTATAAATTCTGTTGGGGACAAAAGAGTTATAAGCTCACTGTAATTCTACATAATACACTGAGTGTGTCATCTGTAAGCTCATGTTTTTATCAGACTCCCAAAAAGTGTTGATTGACCCAAAACCAAGATTCATTTTAAATAATTTATATATTCCGCTATTTCAGAGTCATTACTTTTCAGTATGAAAGGAAACTAGGTGAAAAAGCTCAGTAGAGGGCTTTTATAATAAAAAGGTATAACTCATTTGCTGTCTCCTTCAATATTTTACAAGAGTAAAGGGAATGAATGAATAAACAAAAAATAAATGTCTCCCTTTTCTTTAATAGAATCTAGCATTTTGCTGCTACCCAAACTAAAGAAAATAAGGCAGGGAGATATAAGCAATGAAGCATAGCAGATAAACAGTATCTTTTTTAAATCTCCAACCTCACATTCGTTAACACATAATAAAGCCTTATAATACAATGTAATACTCTTATACATCAACTGATAATTTTATTATAGTTAAGTAGTTTGAAGTCTATGTTAATTCAAGCTAGCTGATTCCATTTTGCATGCATCAAGCATGGAATAGTAAACTTTTTATACCCAGGAATGTTTTTAAAACGTAACAGGGGTGAACAGCATGTAATTCTCATCTCTGCGAAAGCACACAGGTGGGCTCTGGTTGTAAATGCTGTGGCTGAGATCTGATGTTAGAGAATGGAAACTGTGGAAATTGGTGCTGATGCTAAAGACGACGCAGGGACTCCCTTAAACAGATGATGGTCAAAATCCCTTCCAGCCCTTAATCATGAGGCTCTTAAAGGCTCTGAGTATTCTGTCCACTGCTGGGGCATTAGGCAGCCACTGCTTTCTGGCCACAGCTGTCTTTCCCATCACAATGAAGAACATACAATATGTCTTCCTTTTTTTGGTAGATATTTAATCTGTAGTGCTCCATTTTGTGTAAGGACATTAGTAGTTTGGTAATTACTATATCAAAAGTCCCAAACAGTACAAGTTTCATTTTCAAGGAGTTGACAGTTTACTGGAAGACATCTGGGCATAAAAGCATGTAATTAAAATGCATAGAGAGTGGAATGCTCTCTCTGACTGAGCTAAATACATTACTATGGAAGAAGTCCTTTATCTACATGGAAGGCTTTTCCTTGGTGAGGACGCGAATTCTGAAAGACGAGTAGAGGTAGGAGGAGCAGCATGTGACATGGAGTAGCTGAGACCACAGAAATAGTGATATTTGGTAGGAACTATAGAAAGTCCATACAGCTAAGCAAATTGAGTAGGGAAATAGGGAGTAATAACCTCAAATAGTTTTTTAATGGCCTGATTATGGAACTGAAATATTATCTTGAAGGTAATTATGAGCCGTTGACAATTTTAAGTTAGGTGGCGATATGATGAGATTTGTGTTTCAGAGCTATCATTCTAGCAACAATGTAGACTGGAGGTTGGCCAGAACCAAGGCAGGAAGACAGACTGACAGATCTTCCTCAGACAGTTTAAAACATATTATTATTAATCACAAATAACGCCTCAAAAAGTCCTATGATGCTAGGCTCTATAAAGGAGATTCTTGTGGAAAGATCCTGAAGCTCACATTTCTATGCCTGCAGGACAACCAGTCCAGGCCTTGATCTTCAGCAATCCTGCCCGACTGTGTCAAGCACTGCTATAGGAAGCCAGAGGTATGGGCTGAATCATTTAGGTGCTTTAGGAAAAATAAGTCAATGATGCAACTAAGTGCATCAAGCACTCATGATGGCAATGCCTTTAAAATACATAGAATACTGATTTTGAACTTTAATTACCTAGTGCATCAAACCACCTATTAGGAAGCATTACAGTATGCTAATTAAGAGCACAGATTTTGGAGTCAAATACTAGTTTTTAATGTCATTCTGTATTAATTATGTGACAAATAGATTAACCTCTTTGATGCATATTACTTTCATTTGTAAAATGAAAATAATAATACCTATCTTATGGGGATATAATAAAAATAAGCTGTATTAAAATATATGCAAAATACTTAAGTTTCTGGTTCACTGTAAGCACCCAATACATGATAAAATCATATCTATTATAATAATGATGACGATGATGATGATAATGATAAAATCTACCAGTGTAACTTCCATAGTCAGAATGACGGGAAAGAGAGATGAACAAATATGTGCCTAGAAGTGAATTTGATACCCAAATGCTTTTCCATTCAGAACATGTTTGTAGAAAAGGACAGATTTCAACTAGCCACTGTGTCATGTATTGTAGATTATTAGCACAGGTAGTGTTGAATATCAGTACAATAATTCTGTTGTAATATATAACAGTAAATTGCACGTAGTGCAGACGAACTGGAAGAAATCTCTAGCTGAGTCACAGAAATAGTACTGCTATATAGACTAGTAAGAAGCCATGGGATCCCAAAATGTTGGTATAAATAGATAATGTTCAGAAATATGACCATATTTCAAAAGCAACAGATAATTTTAAATTAGTGGAGTTTCAAAAAATAGTCTTAATAATGGGAATAATCATTCCTAACTGGCCTATTTTCCAAAATTTTGGCTATTTTCAAAGTCAAAATGGGGTACTCACAGAAGGCAAAAGAAAGAAAAAAGTATAGTTTCAATATTCAAAATAATCATTAATATCTCATGAGTAAACAGAATAAATTGATTTAATATTCCAGCAATAGTGGTTCTATCACAATTACTAATTGTAAGCTAGTAAGTTTTAGGCAAGAAAACAAAGCTAACCTACTTTCTTGGATGTAACTGTTCCCATAAACAATCTCTTCACTTGAAGGCATTAAGTTTGCCTTCCCCTGCTCAGCGTCTCAGCTCTCTGCCCCACTCGGCATAGCTGCTCACTTTCCTTACATAAAGCTTCCGTTTCAGGTCTCCGAGTGCAGGTTCCGCACACTCTGTCTTCTCCCCATGCTCTACCTTCACACTTCCCCCTGTGCCCATATCAACAGCCCCAGATGTGGGCCTGTGAGTCTGCAAGTGAATAACGGGCAATGACTCTCCTCATCAGCTTCTAATTCAGAAGAGGTGGGAAGCCGAACTCACAAACAGAAAATTTGAATACAATGTTAAAAAAAACCAAACAATCAATCAGATATATGTATGCTGGAGGTGCTCTGCGCTGTGTAAAAGGGGGCAGTGATGGGCCCCAGTGATGTGCACATACACTTAAAGAATTTTACTGGATGAGGTCATGCCTGAGTGGGTGGCCACGGAAAGGGTGTGGGGAAAGTACATGTAGAGGAAACCCGGCCAGTGGCACAGAGTTAAGATACGATCTGAAACTACAGAAGCAGGGTAGATAGTGTGGTCCTGGAACAGACAGGGGCCTCTCATAAAAGATTTGTGTATCAATTGAGAAACCAGGAAATGACTCCTGATGCCCCAGGGAGCCACTAATGCTTTCAAATAGGAGAAAAATATATCCAGGCATATATTTGGAGGAGTGATTTGAGAGACAAGCACTTGGAGAAACAGTGATGGGTAAGTGGGGAAAGGCAAAAAAACACAAAATACAATGAAGGCTGAAACTGGGATGTCAAGTAGGGACAGTGCTTGACACTTGGGAGGCTGTAGAGGTCAGAGGGGCAAGATTACCATTTACTAGAGACTCAAGTGAGACTTTCCTCTCTGCTAAATATCCACCATGATCTATACACAGTGATGGGCCCCAAACACCATAAACACAATGCTGATGCCCAGCATTTAGACACCATGGGAAGCTCAGGGAAAGATGAGAATGCAGATTGACCTTCTCTGCAGATGCTCTTGTACTTACCCTTACTGCATGACTTAATCTCTTCCCACTGCCCACTCAACAAGGGACTACCTACTGTATCCCTATCACTGCGACCAAGGTCAAGGCAAGCTGTGAGCAAATACACACTTCCTGCTTTTCTACCATTAGTAACATATGTGTGTGGATCTGTGTATGTGTGTGTGTGTAGTGGGAGAGTGAGTGAGCCTGAAGGTTAGCTTTTAAAGTCTATTGTATTATTCTCCTTGCCTGCCGTTGTCACTGTGTTAGCTGGCAGTAAAATGCCCTGCTTATCCAATAGATGCCACTGGCAGCCATATTGAAAGCTGGCACTCAAGTTGGCAAAACTATGATAAGCAGGCACATATGCAACACACATGTGTGAGGATGCCTGATGGGGAACTATCTCCAACCACGACATACAAAATTGCTTATGTTGTATCTGGCTCTGTGGCCAGAGGATGGACAGTGCCATGCTCATGATCATCTGTTTAGCAATGCAGATCAAGAAAGTAATGGGAAAAACCTTTTGTGGATAAACAGAAGTATCACAGGTATTCATATCATGAAAGTATATATTGTTCTGTCTTATTTTAATGACCAGAAGTTAGAGTTTTTAACTGTTACCCAAGGATAGCATCTTAATTAGTCAAGCTTGTCAGTGTCTTCTGATGAAATATAAAATCAGCAGGACTTGGTGGTAACGGGATGGAAGAATGGGAAGATAAGGCTAAAGAAAGGGAAAATGATGACTCTAAGGTCATCAGCCTGCATTCCTGGGTTAATGAGGTTGCCACCACAGAGATATAAAATACAGAAGGCACCTACATAAGTATAATACCAAGCACAATTCGGGCCACATGGAATACAGAGTTCAAGTGCTTGGGCGGAAGTCTGACTGAGCACTAGGAGGAATCACACGGGTCTGAGAGTCCTCAGGGTACCACTGTCAGTTAGAGCCACAGGTGTGCCGGGTGGTGGGCCAATGAGAACAACGTAAGGGCAGAAGTCAGGGGACTCAGGCCTTCCTCACTCTAGACTGTGCGTTCCAGAGGACAAGGATTTATGTTTGTTCTGTTTATCACTATACGCCCAGTGCCTAAAACACATGTTGGCAAATAGAGGGTGCTCAATAAATATGTTTGTTATTAAATTGAATTTTAGGGACCAGTTAGATGAATCTGAAAAAACACTCAGAGAAGTATCATGGGGATAACTGCAAAATCAGCCAGGAGCACAGACATTTTCAGAAAAGGAAGATACTCTTCGGAATATTCCTGCCCATGTAGATGGGGCTGTCTGTTTATGACCCCGATATTATTTCTCCCTGGGCATAGCTCAAATGGAAGCGTTTTTGTCAATCAAACATATACATTTGTTTTTTCAAACTGGTAGTGCTTTTCATCTGAATTTGCAGCAATCCCTGGTTCTTATTCCCAGCTTCTGTGTTTGCAATGAACCTAGTACTTTATCTTCTCTAAGCAGGAGAACAAATTTGCTATTACTACTTTACCAATGACTGAAATTCCAGCTCTAATATCTGAACCTGCTCTCCCACACCTTTTTAAATGCCAACAGCTTACCTGTCTCAACTTAACTTATTGCCATGAGTTCTTGTTACTAGTTCTGATCATTTTTAGGAACACTGCATTACATAATCTGCAATCTCCACCTTGCTGAGGGTTTGCCAAAATGGAGGCAAATCACCCTAACCATCCATTTTTGATGGCAGCAACTGGGCCAAGTCTTCCTAGGGCTTAGGAGGACCTGGGGCTTCCCCGTTCCCACCTGACTTCATGTGACTGCCATGTTACAAGGTTTACTTTTTATTCTACTCAGTGGCAATAAAGTTTGCAATTCTGACCTACTTCAAAACTAATCCTATTATATTTAAAATAGGCTTTCTAAAGAAACTCTATATTGGCTACTAAAATTCAGTTGTGATTAAACTGCTAGCAACGTAGTACTGTCAAATGCACAAATTCATTTAGAACATGGGATGCTAATTCAGTGACTCCTAATTATTTCTAAGCGAAGTCATCCTGCTGTTGTTTCTGGCATTCTTCCTATGCAAATAAATAGTCTCAAATGATGAGTGAGGTCAAAGTAGATATAAGCTGTCATAAAGTTTTAGAATGTTCATCTATTTACAAAAAGCATGTTTTACACGTATGTATAAACATATGTACACATACATAGACACACACACACATTTTATCCTGCTTAAATTTCTATGTATGCTTCTTTTATGCATGTATGTATCTATCTATCCAAACATATGTCATTTAAAAGAGCTGGTACAAAGCAAATGACAGAAACGGTGACTACATGTTGCTTTCAGGACTGAACTGGCCCATGAGCAAGCTCATCATCTGCTACCTACTAGGGATGGCTTGAAAACGAAAAAACTAGCTCCATATCTAAAATTCTTTTCACTTTTACCCAGCAGGTAGTTAGAAGAACACGCACAATAGAGTAAGGTGATCATTCACCTGCGTAGGCCTGAGGAAATGAGACCTGGACAGGTAAGTTTCTGAGTTTTAAAAAGGACTGAGCATGCAGCACTGCCAATCACATGGACAGTTAAATGAGGAGGCACTAATAGAAGCCTTTGGGAAACTGAGGGGAGAGAACATTCCTGGCATTTAGAGGAGGCCCAGCTTGTTCAACAGAGAAAAACTGCACCAAGTGGCAAAGTCTTTCTGCTTTGCAGCTTGCCTCTGGCAATTACTGGTAGAGTCACTGTCGGCATTTTGCTGTGACATCCTGAAAACTCAAAACCCTTTCCCTTAGACACATCATCAGAAGACGTAACATTGATTTCTCTTCCTCCTTAGAGATGCTGACAGTGAAAGGAACATACAGAGTCCACTATCTTAAGCCGAACACAGATTATATTTTCAAATACTGTTTGTGATAGGAATCAAATCATTATGATTTAACAGCTACCTTTTAAAGGTGAGTTTGAGAAAAGCCATTTAAGAAACAAGGAGCATGTCTATCATATTGAAGTGATATATGGGATTGTCTATACCAATTACCAAGAACATCTTAAAAGCAATAAAGTAAAAAACAAAACAGACAATGTAAAAAAAAAATAAGAAGGCTACATACAATGCACTTAAAACCTTACATTTATCTGACTTTAAAGATTTACTGTTTAATACGTTCTGCTTCAAGAATAAGATAATCTGTAAAATTAATTGATTTAAACTATGTAAAATAAGTATTGCTTTAGGATTACATGTACTTATTGATATAGTATTTTAAAAACAAATGTGATTGCAAAATACATATATTCAAAATCTTTGTAAAGAATTCTTTAGCAAAAAACACTATTATTTAATTATGACTATAAATACAAGGTCCTATAATAAAATGTAGCTGTTGGTTTTGAGGAAGCCATACCGACCTTCCTTTTCCACCTACGAAGTATCACTGTCTCTTAGGCAGCCCTTCAGACAACGCGGGAGGTGGTGCGCGGGGACTCACCTGGAGGATGGACACCGTCTGGGAGAAGTGGTGTTGCTCCATGGTGGAGGTGGAGTAGAGAGCTGCCAGGGGGTGGTCGAACTTCTGCAGGTAGCTGTTACTAAAGCCCCTGTGGTCCAGGTCATGACACAGACACGCAATCAGCAGTCCTTTGCGCTTTAAAAGACAATATGATGCAGAGATGTTCAAAACACAGAAACAAACAAACACAGACTCACAGCGCACATTCATGTCACATTACTTTCTGGCATTAACACAGCAAACACCCTTAGGGATCTTTGAAATTCCAGATAATCTAACTTATTTATAACCCCTTTCTTTGTTTCTCTGCTTATGAATCTGACATTCAAATTATTTTTGAGTTTCTCTCTTAACTCTAGGAGAAGGTGCAGGAAGTATCAAATTAAAGGAGGTATCAAAGAATGACAGATAAAGCGAATCTGCACAAAGAAAGAAAGCCAGTTTCAGCAAAATCTATTCGATGTTAAATTCCAACAATGCTATTGCTATTATAAACAATAAATATAACAGGTAAATCATATACCACATGTAAAAAAGGCAAACATATAGGAAAAAGGCAGAGCAGGCTAAAGGGAATTAGAGGGAGTCAGGTTGGTTATGAAATAAAGTAGGCAGGCAGGGCTCATGAAAAGGCCAGGTGTGAGCAAAGGCCTGAGAGAGAGGAAGGAGTGGCGGGCGGAGTGTGGGAGAGGACCACACTGGGCCCGGGAGCAGTGAGAACATACACTTGAAGATGAGCGTGCCCTGAGACTTGGAGGATTAGGAAGGCGGCCAGCAGGGCAGAGTGGGGGAAGGCAGTCATCACATAGGCCTTATATTCTCAGTGACCGGGGGAACTATTGGTACAGAGTTTTAGCAGAGCAGTGTTATCATCTTGCTTATTATGTTTAGAAGATTATTCTGGCAACTGTGTTGAAAATAGTCTCCAGGAGGATGAGAGATCAGTGAGGAGGTTTCTAAAGTAATTGAGATAAAATGTAATAGAACTTTAGACCAGGATAATAGCAATGAAAGCTTCTAAGGGGTGATTAAGGTCTGGATGCAATTTGCAGGTAGAACCAACAGGATTTTTTGACTGTCAGAATGTGAAAAGGAAGGAGATAAGGAGGGGTCAAATATGACCTCAAATTTTTTGGCCTTAGAAGCTGTAATGATTACCATCAACTGATATAGGAGAACTGTAGGTGGAATGGGTTTGACGAGAGAGGTCTGGAGTTCATATTTAGACTGGGTGAGAAGTCTACTTGATAGGCAAGTGGAGACTTGACAAGTGGAGATTTTGATTTGTCAGGTAGAAGCTATTGAAACCTCAAGGTCCGGAGATAGCCCTTGCCTGGAGAAATGAAACTGTCAGTGCTCATGTGACATTTAAGTCCACGTGATTGGCTGAGCTCACCAATGTCGTAGTTTGAGGACAGGAAAGGGTCAAGATCTAAGCTCTCAAGTATTCCAACTTTAAGTCTGAGGAAAGAGAAGGAATAAGAAACAACAACAAAAAACCCAAGGGAGGACCAGCCAGTGCATCCGCAGAAAAACCAAGAGCACCGAGTGTTCCGGGAATCAAGTGAAGTCACTGAGTGCTGACCCTTGGATCTCACAAGGTACAGGTCACCGGTGACCTGGATCAGGGCATTTTCTGGGGTGTTAAGGTCAGAAGCTTGCTCAGTCATTTTCGGAAAGAATGCGAGGAGAGGATTTTGAAAGAGCCAATAGGTTAACACTTAGATGGGGTTTACTTCAAAGAAGAGCTAAGAAACAGGGAGGGAGCTGAGCAGAGCAGCAGATCAGAGCATATTCTAAGACGGAAGTCAAAAATGCACGTTTACATGCAGATGGCAATGATCCAGAAAAGAGGGGTGACAGCATGATAAAGGAGGAAAAGAGAAGAGTGGGAAGCATTGCTAGGCAGTGTTCTCAAAGAGGTGGAGGTGACAGAGATGACAGAAGGGTCAGCTCTGGAGAGGAGTGCGATGATTTAAGGGAGGTGTGCAAGGCAGAGCCTGCTGAGGGCAGACGCTGACAGTTGGGGTGCTGCCATGGAGTCAGCAGAGGTTCTCACAGGCGCATTTTTAGCGATATGCCTGCTTCTTCTTTATCCTGATAATGCAGAACTGGTTTTTCCCGTAATATAATTGGAAGGGAAATCTCACCAGTAACCCCTAACCCCATGAAACATCATGTTAGCAATCATACTTGCCTGGCATTCTTAAGATAACTGAATTACTTATGTTGCTTAGTATCATTTTGTTTTGGGATGGTTTTCATGTTTATGCTGCTGTGTTATCATCATGTACCTGCTAAGAAATCTCAAGGTTTTATAATCTTG
Source organism: Plecturocebus donacophilus (assembly GCA_004027715.1). Taxonomy (NCBI): domain Eukaryota; kingdom Metazoa; phylum Chordata; class Mammalia; order Primates; family Pitheciidae; genus Plecturocebus; species Plecturocebus donacophilus. Next base: position 24,812 of record PVKP010000296.1, on the reverse strand, counting down.
CACTATACATAAAAGTTACCATCTTTCTAGTTTTTAAACTCATTTTTAAAATTGATATGACTTTCAATAGTTTTATTAAAGGTGTGCCAGAATCATACATCTGAAAATAATGTATAAAGAATTACCCTTGTTAAGCATTTCCCTTTAAAAAGATCAAATGATAACTTCTAATGGTTCTGTTAGAGATTAACTTCCTCTTTATAAAATATGTTTTAAATATTTGCATATGTTATTTGGGGATTATTTTTCAGCCAAAACGATCTGAGGTTTTGGGAAAATGTAATGATATAATTCCAGAAATGACTTAGGAACTTAAATGAGAGTCAACATGTATCAACAGTTTTTCTCACTTACTTTAAATTTTTAATTTCTTGAATATAAATTCCAATGCTATTTGAAAGTATAATTACTATAGTTCTTAAACTTGCAGGATATGGCAAAATGGCAAAACAAGACAATGGAATTGCTTTCTTAAAAGGAACAGAATGGAGAAAATGCTGAGAGTCTCAATACATAGGGTTCAACAGAAAAGGACATTGTTTAGACAAACATGAAAAAAAGATTTCATCTGGATATTTTGGGAGTAGGTTATAAATAATAAATTACTGATTAGGCCAAACTCCACTTGAACTAAAGATTTAAAAAAAAAAACAACTAGAAGATAATTTTTTATTCTTTCTTTAAAATGCCATGTTTTATTTTGTTTTTGTTTTTTCTAGAATGCATCTTTCTAGTTTTCCACTCAGGCTGTGAATTTGGTCCAGTAGGATGGAAAAAGGAAAGGATGGACTTTCACAAGTACTGGATTCAAGTTTAAATGTGAATTTGAGAAAAGCACAATTTATTTATCACAAAGATGACAGCTCCTTTCTCTGCACAGTCATATGTCACCTAAAAGATGATACCAGTTTTACAAAGGAGAGAAGGGAGGACTCCATCTAAGGTGTGAGTAGACATTACCAGGCCTAACATGGTCAGAAGGAGGAATAGCCTTCAAGGTTGGGATTATCCAGATGTAGAATCAGCAACTTCTGTGGCCAGGAGGCACTAAGCACTTAGCCTGGCTTTCAAGTAAGGGAATCTGACTGTGGTTGGTGAATGAAAGTGGCCATCTCCAATGTTAACTCTGAGATTCTGAAAGCTTTGGATATGTCACTAACTCTGGGTATTTAAAGTCAGGTAAATTAATTAAACATTTCAGACCCTTTGTTTCCTCATGTTAGAGGAGATCAAAACCACCTATTTCTTCATCGTATTTAATACTCTAAGTTCTGAAATTGGCAGAATATGTCTACATTACCCAGGGCATTTAAGTAATGAATAAAATTCACTGTTTATATCCCTTCAGAACATTTAAGCTTTATTAGAGAAGACAAACTACAAAATTAGTGTTTTCTTGGGGTATATTTTGGTAAAGTTAAAATTTCTTTTATCTACATTTCTTATACAAATAATATGCTAAATGTTTGAGTATAGGAATCTAAAAATGGGCTGCTATTGATTTATTGAAACAAAATTTTTCTTAGAATAACAGGACACAAATCCATGTTAACAATGTGCTCCTGACAAACATGATTCAATCCACTGAGGTTACGAGAAACAGTAGTAAAGAGTGCATACCCACCTCAAGGTCTGTGAAAAGCGTGTGGTTGTTCTGAAGTATGGCGTACATGCAGTGCGCTACAGTGACCGCATGCTTCCAGTTGTGATAGGGAACTCGCCGGTAGTTCTTCTTCACAGACATAATAAAACGACACAATTTTTCAAGCTCAAAGCTGCATGGAAAAGAAATTGTTATGACTGAAACCAATAGAGAATCACTATGTTGTAGGAGAACCCTCTAGTTTAGGCACACGTGTCTGTACCCTTATACTTGTGCAATTCTAAAGATTTCCACTCTGACTGAGTCCATGAGCACTGGAAACTCATTCATCATTTCCTTTCCATTTCTTCAGCAAAAAAGAAGTAAAAGAATAAAGACTCGTTGATAGTATCTGTTCTGATACAGTAACTGTCCCACCAGTGAGAAAATACCAGTATTAGCACGCAGTCACCCGTCACCAGCCCTCATGATCTTCCTTAGTTTTACGTTCATTTCTTACACCCCACAGTGCTCAAAAGACAACACAGCACCATCTTGCTAAAGGGTATTTTGAGCTAATATTTTCCAAAAAGAATATTCAGACTTAGAAACTGCAAATATCATGAGACTTTTCTAGAGTGACTATACTTTCAAAGCAATTCCAAAGTATTAAGTATTATTATACATTCAAATTATTAAGTGTCAAATGACCATATCCAAATACTGACACAGTATATAACATAATATGATGTATATTTTTACATTTATTGTTATACTTTATGTATTTTTATATTATGTACTTATTTAAGACCCTACAAACTCTCAAAGTAGATCTGAGACAGCTTAAAACAAAAGCATATATAAAACAGGGCTTTCTAAAATACCAAGGAGGTCAAGAATTCATAAAAACTTAACATATAACCTGTGTTTTTCTCCACCGAAAATTTTCAAATGTCTTTGATGTATAAGGCATGGCATTTTAAGAATTTCAACTGATCAAACTCTCAACTGCATTCTCAGAATTAACTGGAGTTAGGTATCCTACGTGCATCCTTTTGAAACACTAATTTATAAAAAGTCACAGCTAGAAAAGACGCAGCCTTCAAGAAGAATGACGATTTAGTTGTAGAGAAACTAAGAGGCGCTATAAGACATTTAATTCCTAAATGAGTAAAAAAGAGCCAAAGAAAACTATTCTTGGCATTTTAACATTGTGTGTTTACACAGGAAAGGCCTCTATAATAGGTCCAGGTGGGTAGGGAAAGATTTGCAATAAAATGGTGCCATAATTAAATTAATGACAAAGTACCGGACTTCAAAGAAGTAGACATGTTACTTTTTGATCTACTCGAATAGAGATATGATGTTAAGTTGAAAGTTGATGCTAAATTTACACGTGGTATTCTAAACATGGTTTTTAAAAGTATGTAATTCTGGTTAGTAGTAACCCCTGTCTCTTTCAGTTACATAGGCAAAAGCAATTCCAACCTCTGTTTTTATGAAAGCTCTCTAGATTTTTTAACCAGGCTACAACCACGTTGCTAGATAACCCAATAGCCCCTACAGAGAATCTAAAAAGGCTGCGTATTTGTACAATAATCTCAGCCCTTTTTTATTTGAATATTTTAAAAAAGTAATGCATATATGTAATATCTTAAAATGATTATAAACAAAGATGGCAGTGGCAAGGCATCTACGTAGAAGGAGGAAGAGGTTATGTCACCCAAAATTTCAAAAAGTAAATTTCAAAGGCATTCATACCAGGATGTCCCACAGGACTGATGAACCATATAGACAAAAATTCCAGGCCACATGTTTTCAAAAGGACCAATGTCAAAGTGGAATCTGAAATTTTAAAAGGGCAGTTTATCACTAAATGTAATTAGAATAAACATAATAACTAAAGAAAATAATTTAACTTTTTTGTCCCAAGAAGCTAAAAAGACACCAGGAGCTCAGCCATCCCTTTTCCTGCCTTCTCAGCCACATCTCTCTGGTTCTGAAGATTTCCAGGAAGAAATTCCATATATTCCCTTAGAAATCTAGTTCAATATTTGAGGTATTGATTCATTTTCTATTAATTTGTTTACAAATGATGCTTCATTTGTTATCAGAAAAATTAAAAGTACTAAAAGGTAAATCGCAAATATTAGATACATACACAATCATAGAAAAGAGGGAAACCCTTTTCAGAAGTATTTCTGGAGTTGTAACTGTTCTATCTCCTATTTTAACTGATAATAATTTCGCTAATATAAACACCAAAGTTACAACCTATTTTTCATTTGCTAATTTAGTTACCGACATTAGACTTGAGTAAACGGTATGGCATAATGTATACTATAATTTTAATTGTAAGGCAAATATTAGTCCTAAGTCACTTGTGAAGGTTGCCTATGCAGATAGTGTCCACTTACACTTACAGTGAACATAAAGTTATCACAGGCCCCACCCTCTAGTAACTTAAACATATTAACATAGGATTAAAAAATAAAGTATGAAAGTCAAATTATGACAACATTCTAGAATTTAATTTGGAAATTTAAATTTATATGGAAATGAGGACTTTCTGGTATCTATGTTAAATGCCATTTTGAATGTTAAATATTACATGGTATAAAGTATGCAAGAGACTAATGAGAAATGCTAACATTTAGGTTAACTCATTTCAAAACTGAGTTCCGATTTCCTTTTTTGAGATAATGAGATCTGGCCTTTATTTCCAAATCGGATCACAATATCAAATCATTTCAGAGGGAGAAAATGGTAACACATGGAACCCCACACGTAATATGTGTATAATAACTGTGACTCTAATTCTGTAACCTGTTTCACTTTTAGTTCAATTCAATTAAAAATGGTTCCTGAAGAAACTGACAAAGCAAAATACTTACAATTCAATTTCTTTGCAGAGACGCACAGGAAGGGTGAATTGCATGAGGCCTTGCCATTCTTCTGCAGTACAAATGCTATGGTAGGACAGCTTTTCCATCGTTACCCGGTAAATGCACTCTGAATGACGAATTCTATGATACATCTAGAAAGCAAATCCCAAAAAATCCCCCAAATTAAAAGAATGTTTAAATTGTTTTGTCGCTAAAGTTCAGAATTTGGTTTTAAAGAATCAGAACTAAAATTAAAATCAAGGTGGAATTATTATTATCCATATTTCCATATGCACTGGGATATGCATACATGACTCTGCAGATTCAAAGTAAATAGCTTTTAAAAAATGATATCAATGCTTTAAAAGTTTATATCAGACATCATCTCTGGTTAATGAGATTACTTGGCATTTGTCTTCTTTAAAATGCTCTGTATTTCCAAATTTTTAAATAATAAAAATTAAACACATTCATTTTATAATCAGAAAATGATATTAGCACTTTTAAAGATCAATGTAAGATCTAAGGTACTTCTCAATCTGTTAAAACAAAAAAATTTTACTACATTTCACCTACACATCAAATTCAACTTCCTTGGGAAGGATTTATCATCATTTCCTTCTCTGGTTTTTAGCCTTTTTTTTTTTTTTTTTTTGAGATGGAGTTTCCCTCTTGTTACCCAGGCTGGAGTGCAATGGTGTGATCTTGGCTTATCGCAACCTCCGCCTCCTGGGTTCAAGCAATTCTCCTGCCTCAGCCTCCGAAGTAGCTGGGACTATAGGCACGTGCCACCATGCCCAGCTAATTTTCCTATTTTTAATAGAGACGGGGTTTCACCATGTTGACCAAGATGGTCTTGATCTCTTGACCTCGTGATCCACCTGCCTTAGCTTCCCAAAGTGCTGGGATTATAGGCGTGAGCCACCGCGCCCGGCCTGGTTTTTAGAATTGACTGTATATTTTTACTATTCTTAACCAGACTGAATTTGGGATGTTATTGGTGTTACAGCAATAAATTCAAATGAGTAACACAAGTTTGCATTCGTTACAGACTGTGCCCATAAAGTATATAAATTGGTAATTACATTAATCAAAATGGATAGGTACATTTTACCATCCTATTAAGTTGAAATCTTGTGTATCTGTATCTGTGTACAAATGTTTTACAAATAATTATAAATTAATATGTGAGATAAAAACATGCAGTGGAGCCAAAGGAATGGGTCAGTATTTATACTTGTGAATTATTAAATAGGTGGGATTAATTAAGAACTGCCTAAAGCAAATTAATACCGAAACCATGGTGGCAAGCTAGAGTAGCTTGCTCAACATTTTGCATTTTTAAAATAACATTTTCTACAGGATAGCTCACGATCTATAAGTAAGACCATCTAGTCCACATAAAAATATGAATGAAAGCCAGTCACAGTGGCTCACACCTGTAATCCCAGCACTTTGGGAGGCCAAGGTGGGTGGATTATCTAAGGTCAGGAGTTCAAGACCAGCCTGGCCAACATTGCAAAAATATATCTCTACTAAAAATACAAAAATCAGCTAGGCGTGGTGGTGCATGCCTGTAATCTCAGCTACTTGGGAGGCTGAGATCGGAGAATCACTTGAACCTGGGAGGTGGAGGCTGCAGTGAGCTGAGATTGAGCCATTGCACTCCATCCTGGGAGACAACAGTAAAAAAAAAAAAAGGTGCTAAATGGGTCAAGAGTGAAGATATTTTCTTTTTCATTACATCATTTTTAAATATTTAGCTTCATTCTTGGTGATGTCAAAATCCTCTCATGTTTGATCGTGAATATCTTATCAGTAAACAAACTGTGGAAATGCAAACCCAATGAATGAATATACAGTTAGTAATTATATGCACACAAACAGTATTCATGTATTATTTATATTATAAATAGAAATTTAAAACATTAAAATTAAGTGGGTATATTTTTAAGTATCTTACTTACCAAGTAAGTTTTAGTTCTTACTAAAAAATTACATATTTCTAAATTAAAATACCACAATTAAATGTTATTAATCATCAACTGCTTGCTTTAATAGTTTTGGAAATAGTGATTTAAGGGACGGTTCAGTTTATTTCACTATCTAGATTTTCAGTTATACTATTGAGAAAAGTATTCCTTAAGAAGTATGTTGATTCAAAGGGAATAAAGGTTGTACTGGCTGTGGCTAACGCCCGTAATCCCAGCACTTTGGGAAGCAGAGGCAGGTGGCAAGACCAGCCTGGCCAACATAGCTAAATCCTGTCTGTACTAAAAGCACAAAAAAATTAGCCAGGCATGGTGGCACACACTTGTAATTCTAGCTACTCAGGAGGCTGAGGCATGAGAATCATTTGAACTGGGGAGGCGGGAGGTGGAGGTTGCCATGAGCCGAGACTGCACCACTGCACGTCAGCCTGGGTGACATAGCGACAGTGAGACTCTCTCTCTCAAAAAAAAGGTTGTATTGGCTGTTCTTAAACATTACACTTAGACTTTTGTTTCCTAACCACTAATATGCTTGGTTGAAATTCAGATATATTTACATTTTTCTTGATGTCAATCAGTTGACCCTGAAAACTAATCAGCTGCATTTTTATACATTATCTAAACAGTTTCAAAATCAATGAAAAGTATTTGTGGAGAAGATCTGTATCAGTTAAAACATGCTTCATAAAACAAAATTATTAAAAATTCTATTTTAAAGGTAGAAGGAAAGGGGCGATAAAGAACAGATTAAATACATAGAAAAACAAATAGCAAGATGGTGGATTTACACCTAAACATACAACATACATGTGAATGGTCTAAACATCATGATTAGAAGTCAAAGACTGTCAGACTAAATAAAAAGTATGGGTCAACTATATACTGCTTATAAGAATTCTACTTGAACTCTAAAGACATAGGGAAAAATTTAAATGATGGTAAAGCTATGCTATTTAATATCAGTCAAAAAAAAATTACAATGGCTTTATTAGTAATAACAGGCAAGGTAGATTTCAGAACAGACTATTATCAGGAATAAATAAAATCATTTCGAGTAACAAAAGGGTGAGGTCATTACAAGGATTTAACAACCCTAAGTGCTACACACTAATAAGATAGTTTGGGTATATAAGAAGCGAACAGTGATAGAACTGCAAGTAAAAGAGACAGACAGATAAATTCACAATTATATTTAGAGATTTCATGCCACCCTTTGAACTGAACTACTCAAATATCAACCCAATCAAAATCCTAGTAAGCTTTTCTATAGGAAATTAAATGCTGATTCTGTAATTCATATGGAAATTCAAAGGATCTAGAATAGCCAAAACAACTCTGAAAACAAAGAATGAAGGTGAAGAAATTACACTGCCCAAATCCAATGCGTATTATAAAGTTGCAGTAACTAAAGCAGTGTAGTGGTGGCATCAGGGGACACAAACACATCAGCAGAACTAAGTACAGAAGCAGGACCACACACATGGTTACTTGATTTTCAGCAAGGCTGCAAAGGTGAGACCATAGAGAAAGGACAGTCTATTCAGCAAGTGGTTATTTATTTATCTTTTGGCCAACTGATAAAATAATCCTCCCTCCTAATAAAGTTGAGAAAGAGCATAGACAGATTCAGAAGTGTAGGCTGGACACTGCGGTCACCTTTTCCTTGCTGCACAAGGCCCACTCTGTCAGAGAAGACTCTGCTTCTCAGACAAGACATGATCTTCTTGTGCATGAACCTTCTGAACGCTCCATCCATGTGTTAATAATCAATAAAAAATAAGTTATTTAATATCATTTACCCCAAAACATCAAGATCAAAGTTTTCACATTTTCCTCATACAACTTAATGGAATGTCACTTGCTTTCCACTTCAGAGATGATCGCGTAGATTCTGGTAGGAAAGTGAACAATCTACAGGATTTACTCAATATTTACTGTAATTTGGTATTACCTGTCATTCAGTGAAATTCTATGGTAAAGCTGCTATTAAGAGTAACTATACGAGACGGTAAAGTAACTGCTACTATAGTCAAGAATCCTATTCAGCACTTGTGCCAGGCAGTATGCTAAGTGCTTTTATGCATCATTTCATGTAAGTCTCACAAAACTCCTACTCCTTTTATTGTCATTTTATAAGTTTACGACCTAAAATTGGAATTTTATGTTATTTTTATTTATAATTTTTAATGTCAATATATTATAAATATGTAAACATTAAATTTAAATTTTTATTCATTTATTTATTTTTATTATATTTGTAATCAGTATAGGTAAATAACACTAATTACAAGATAAAATTTTTTAAATCACAGCAAAAAATAATTAGTTTTGGAAAATTCATGGATATTTACTTCCCGATTGCCAAATGATCTTTTATATGAATAGCAGAAAATAGTATAATCTAGGATGATTAGCAAATGATTTTACCATATTCATCCTATTACAAGTTACTGATGAAGGTAAAAAAGTATGTCGTCTTTTGAAGCGCATTTTGCATAAATTATTTGCCTCTAAACACTGCAAATCTTGGAGTCACTATCCAAGTAAAACAGAATTCCAGCAGAAAGAACTGCTATTTGTCTAAAACTGAAATTCATTTTGCTGGCCTGTTAGTTGTAGGCACGAGGACACTGAAAAGGTATATGTGCTCGAAAGGCAAAATGATAAAGATAACCTGGAAAACAGGACTGCCAGAACATGTCTGCCATATGTTAAAAACACATCCACTCACATTTCATAAAACAGCATCCCTACTCAACTGGCATACAAAAATATTTAATTAGTGATTATTCAGAATGTTTTTCTTGGGGCCTATTTACACAATAGCCCTCATTACACTTAGAAATGACTGTGTCTATGAGACACTCTAATGTTTGTAATTAATGTTCACAGTAAACCTAGAGTCACTTTAGGGTCAGGCAACTTTTAGAAATCTAAACTCTGGAATCATTTATTTGTGCCGAACCTCTCGTCCACCATTTACTAATTGTTACATTTAGGCAAATTACTTAATTCACCATTCCCCAGGATCTCATCTGTAGACTGAGGATACTATAGTACTTAGCCATGAAAGAATATAAGGTTCAATGGGTAACATGGGTAAAGGCTCAGAACAAACACTGGCCGGTCACTACGAAGCTCTCAATGCTAACAGCAACCTTATCTTAAGATGGATATCAGCACTGTGTTGCCATGCCCTTTGACTCTTTTGTGGCATTGGCGCACTGAACTGGCTTGCAAGAGCCAGTTATGCACATTTCTTCCCACTTTGCATTCATTATGGCTTGTGGGTAGCTCGAAATTGTCCACACTGGGGGAATGTACACCAGAGAGGCCGGGAAACACACAAATCAGGACCGTTCTGTTTTCAGAGAGGTTGCTGTAAAACACTTACCGGTACACCACCTGGCATTCTTTAAGATACAAGTAGTTTAACTTTGGGAACATCTGAGATATAACAATTGTCCTACTGTTAGAAATTATACACTCTTTTCCCCTATTTAATTTACATTTAAAACCAAATTGACAAAATATGTATTAAACTACGTATTTTCTATATGTTTGTCAATAGCATTAAATGATATCAGTAGTCATATTGATTTTCTAAGCAACTCCTAAAATCAAACACATACTCTACATACATATGGGCAACACTGAATAAGATACCTGTAACCACTATTCTACTCCACACTGCCATGAGATCCACTTTTTTAGTTTCTGCAAGTGAGTCAGACGTAGTATTTACCATTTTATGTCTGGGTAATTTTATTTAACCTAATGACCTTCAATTTCATCCTTGTTGCTGGAAGTTACAAGATTTCTTTCCTTTTTATGGCTGAATAATGTTCCATTGTGTATAATGTTGGATAAAAGGAATCAATTCTAGTGTTTGATAGTGCACTAGGAAAATTACAGTTAACAATAATTTATTGTATATTTCAAAATAGCTAGAAGATTCATTGGTCCCAAAACAAAGAAAATACAAACATCTGAGGTGATGGATATCTTAGTCACCCTGATATGATTAACACACTGTTACAGGTAACAAACTATCATACATACTCCCAAAATATGTACAACTATTCTAAATCAATAAAAATGAAATGCTGTGCTGTTTATTTCACAGCATAGAATACTGCAACAACAGACTAAAGAAATAGCAGACCCATCAAAGGGCGTGGCTTGTGGCTTTGGGACTTGAAGGGAAGGTCATGCAGGATGAGACTTGGCTGTGGCTGCATGAGGGAGAGGAGCTGAACTGAGAACTCTATAAAGAATAAAAGAAGCCTTGTCCCTACTTGGGGCTATGGTTAGAAAATAAATAGTCTCCATCCATTGAGAATATGGAAATCAAGCCTGAACCATATGTAGTTGTAGTTGCCAAATTTATACTAACATATTGCTGGAATTTCAAGCTAAAAACTTAACTGAAACAAAAACCTGGACCCAGAACACTGAAAAAGCCTGGGGCACATGGAGAACATTACATGTATCTCAACAGGAGCGTCTCCCTTAAGGGAGATGATCTGAAATAACTGAGTAGATAAACAAGTAAATGACATGAAAAACAATCTAAGAAGAAAAAGACAATAAATACTAGTACCTTCTACAAATTGAGTTAATGAAAAACACTGAGAGATTAAAAATACACTGTTGCAAAAATATAGCATTCAATATGTGACTTATTATACATGAACAACTATTCTAGTCTATGGAAATCATGGTACCAAAATGCAAAAAACAAAACACACAAAAAATCCACAAAGACTTCTGTTTCTTCTCAGTAGAGTCATATCTTTGACCTAATCATAGGTAGAAGTATTTAAAACACTTTCTTAAAGACAGGCCCAAGCACCTACGGTCTGTGCCACCAGAGAGAGTTCTTTTGTGTTGAGGATTGCAAAGGTGACAATAGTTTTCTCAAATGTGTTTCGATGGATTTGCAACCACTGCGAAAAAAATTTTAAAAAATATTTATGTGTGTTATGTTCCTATGAAATAAGAGACAGCTGAATTCAGGAGAAAGCAGGGGCATTAGATAAATGACTCTCCAGCTGCGTGCCCCAAATGCACCTCATTGTATGGAAAATTATGGGAGTCCTAAAGTAGGAATACTGATTTCCCTTCCTCTGCAAGCTTAGAAGTTCCATTTTAGGGCAGACATTAAAGTTCCCTCTATATGCTCTTCCTTGCTACTTTCCAGTAAATAAATGAAGCAAATCGAATTTTAATGGAAAGCAACTTAGCCTGTGGAAACAACAAACCAACTATATATTTAACAATGAATTGAAATTTTATAAAATTGGCTGCAATGATAATTCATAAAATATAATGACTACATAGTGTGAAACCAAAGGATGTAACATTGAATATCTACTATGGACTATGCATTGTACTAAGAATGCATTCACGTATCTCATTTTGTCCTAACGATAATCCTGTGGAAACTAAGGCTCAAGAACACATAAGCTAACTTGCCCAAGGTCAGAATGCTGGCAAGTGATGGAGCAGGCTGTAAAATCCATGTCTGCTTGATTTTAAGTTTTAGAAGATACTATGCACACATTGAGAACTCAAAAAGTACGGAAAGAATGATTTGGAAGGGTGGCGTGCCTAGTGTAACAGCTGAAGCAGAGCTGCGTCCACTACAGAGCTGGCGCTTTCGGAAATGAGCCTTCAAGGTCAACTTAAAAATGGAAAATGGTCTGGTATTCAGTGCCAAGGAATATTTAAAATACACATATAAACATAGGACATGAAACCACCTAGGATTCAGGGTTCATTAATTCTTAATCTGTACCTAGCATCTAGGAGTGATAATGCTTGTGGGTGGAATGAATAAAATGTACATGTCAGTTACAAGTTTTGTAGCATTATAACCAAAAGAAGGAAAAAAATTGAATTCAGCTGAAATTAGTTATCTGTAAACTTGCAGACTTGGAGAAGTATTAAACTTTAATTTTAATGTAACCCCAAAAATTCAGTTTAAGAATTATTATTCATTAGTATCTAAGGGTATTCAAATTCAAGATGGGGAAAAGGGTGTGTGTGTGTGTGTGTGTGTGTGTGTGTGTGTGTGTGTGTGTGTGTGTGTGTCTGATCATGTCACTTCTAACAGGAGACGGTTGAATTTTAGGAGATAACTTTGTGACTCAATGCATTGCTATTAGATGTAGTTTTGATATTTCTTAGAAAACTTTTGTGGGGAATATACAATACTCTTAAGCAACGGTCAGTTCATCATCTATAATTACATATTTAATTTACATAATTTTCCTTGGAAATATGTTCCAAGTGTTAAACTTTCTCTTAATCTATTCCAAACTCTTTTATTAACCCTATCTTTGCTCTACCATCTATACTACTTTATTTATGAAGGTATTTCTTTTCTGAATTTTTCCCCCTCATTTCTGACGAAATTAACCTTACTGTCTCTGATGGTTAATTCTAAGTGTCAACTTGACTGGGTTGGAGGATGCACAGATAGCACAGTTGCTGGGTGTTTCAGTGAGGGTGTTTCTGGGAGACCAGCATTGGAATCAGTGCACTGAGTAGGGAAGATCTGCCCTGACCCAATGTGGTAGGGCACCATGCAGCTGGTTGAGGACCCAGACAGAACAGAAAGGCAGAGGAAAGGCAAATTCTCTTTCTGTTCTAAAGCTGGGACACCTACCCTGTCCTTGAACATCAGATCTCCAGGTTCTCTGGACTTTGGAGTCGAACTTGCACCAGCTGCAACCCAGCTTCTCAAGCCTTTGGCCTCAGACTCAGGGTTACGTCATCGGCTTCCCTGGTTGTGAGTCTTTCAGACTTGGACTGAGCCATGCTACTTTCTCTAGCTTGCAGACGGTCTATTGTGAGACTTCTTAGCTTCCATAATCATGTGAACCAATTTCCCTCCTAAACCCCCTCTCATGTGTCTATTCATCTATATATGTACCCTGTTCATTCTGTTTCTCTGGAGAACCCTAATAAGCCCTACTAAGTACCACCTAATCCGTATTTTATACATAACATGTAAAAACACTTATACATTTGTCTTCTCTATAAGCAACCATAGGAAAGAACAATGTCAGAGAGAAAGCAATATACTCTGCATGCATCCAAACCCTGGCTCTATAACATAATTGCTATGTGCCCTTGGGGGAATTATTTAAACTCTATACATCCATTTTTTTCTTATAAAACATTGAGACAACAACCACACTCATGGGATTGTTGTGAGAAATTTCTTACGTAAAGTGTCTAGAACAATGCCTGTCACACAATAAAGTCTTATATCAAATAAGAGTTGTTCTTATCATAATCATCTTTATATCCACCATCTGGTATGGGAAGGATATGCAATACTTGGTGGTTGAATTCAGGAATGAATAAAGGTTGAACCACTTATTACATTTGTCCCTAACCAACTGGTTTCATTTTAATAGTAAATTTTTTTCCATGCCACTTTCCTGTTAAATGTCTTTCTATCCAAAATGTACAGAGCTAATCTGTTTTAAAAGATTTACTTTTCTAGGCAAAAGATGTAACTGACATTACTGTCCTGTTAGCTTTTCTGAGGCATAGTAAATTGTTTCTTTAAAATCATAGTATATATGAGTAAATTAATTGACTCAGATTTAAAAGATGTTTTCTGTTGATAGTACTTCCAAGTACGTTAGCTCAATAAATGAAGATGCTGCCGACCAGAAACATTCCTCTTTAATTCAATAAAAGGAATGGAATCAAATATTTCAAAAGGTGAAATAAATAATAATAAAGACATAATTAGTGCTAATATGGCTTATGTGTCCTGTTTCCTAGATAGGCTCTGAATCAAACAAGATTACAATAAAATATGCCATTACTTTATCATCTTCACTATCAGAGGCAATCTTCATGTACAAGACATGCTTCTATTAAGGACATAATAATGTGTTCAAGAGCAGAAATATTTTGAATTTCCCAAAGATCAACACAATTAAAATGACAGTAATGGTCAACAATTAAAAAGCACTTCATGCTGCACAAAGATTTTTCATATTTATGATCTTGATCATTACTAATGTATGTTTTCTAGAAAGTAGAACATCCAGGAAAAGGTAGGGAACCCGCAGATGTGATTGGGTTTTTGGGACAACACCTAATATAAGATGCTTTTCCTAATTTTCATATGATACTTGGGGAAAAAAATGCTCAAAACATCAAAGCAAAATTGCTAAAGAACAGCAAGCATGTCAGTGCCAGAGTGATGACCAGAATTTAGGTCTTGGTCCATTAGCAGTATTTCACGGTATCAACCTCTTCAAGTAGGTAGGTTCTAGGGATCTCACTATTAAGAAACCAGATGTTATCTTATGGAAACCAGCATAAATTTGAGGCTATTTTCTTTTATTCTTTTATTTAGACGGATGCTTTCTTCATCAAGGCAAAAAATATCAATTTAAAGAAGACATGTGAACTGGTCTTTCTGAATTGGAGCAAAGTTTTGAAATAAACACAGCTACCAGTCTTCATATGACTGGAAGGCCAGGGAGAAACAGGGGAAGGAGTCACTGTGAAGCTGTGGACTCAAATCTCCTATTCTTTTCAAGTTGGAAAAACCTTCAAAAATAATATATTTTTTATAAGCGTTAGGAGAAAGATATACTACAGTTAAAAAATGGTAACAAATTCCACAGAGGGCTTGCAGCTGCACTACATTTATTTTCAATGTATATCTTAAAGGTAACCAGCTTTGGGTGGGTGAAGTGGCTCACATCTATAATCCCAGGACTTTGGGAGGCCCAGGTGGGCAGATCACCTGAGGTCAGGAGTTTGAGAACAGGTGGCCAACGTGGTGAAACCCCATTTCTACTAAAATACAAAAATTAGGTAGTGCATGCCCATAATCCCAGTTACCTGGGATGCAGAGGCAAGGAAACTGCTTGAACCTGGGAGGCAGAGGTTGCAGAGAGCTGAGATGGCACCATTACATACCAACCTGGGTGATAAAGAGCGAAACTCCGTCTCAAGGAGGAAAAAAAAAGGTAACCAGCTCTGGTCCAGTGAGGTGACTATTCAACTCAACAGGACTGCTGCTGCATGTACTACCCGTCACTGCTGGAGAACAGCATTGTTGTGATGGGGTCTGAAGTGTTGAGAAAAGTTACAATCATTTCCAATATCAACTAATGCCAGTTATTTTACTAATTTTACCCTAAATAATTAACTAATCAATGTAAAAATGGAATGCCTATTAACTTATTCACAGCTTTTCAGAGGTGTTTTTTTTTCTTCTGTGTGGTTTAATTGTGATTGAATCCAGATATTATGATACCACAATTAGTGACTTAGAAACGCATTAGAACCTGCTAGTCTAGTTCTTAATTTATGTATTCCTGGAAGTATACAACAATATTTCAAAAGATACAGGGACAAATGAATAGATTTTCAGATGATCAATTTCCATATTCTTAACTTTCACCCATATTCTTACTAAAAATGACTTTTTCCTACATCTCATTTTGAAACAACCCTGTAATCAAACTGCTGTAATACAAATGGGCAATATAAAATATTGGTATTAATGAGGGCTAATAAAGGTTTCTGAAACTTTCCTGAAATATTAAAGGTGAACTTCAGTAAATTCTCAACTGATAGCTCATTAAAATATTTATTTGTTTCAGAATTATCAGTACTTTTTGGCATCTTAGCTCAGGTAGGATTGAGAGAAACTGTGATAATAAAACTTTATTAATGGAAGCAATTCTCACAGCTTCCTTAAAAATAAAAGGGACAAGTTGGAATAAGATTGATGCTGAATAGTGAGTGCCGAATTTCTCAGTCACACAAAAAGTCCCGAAGATGAAAATGAGATGGCTAGAAGGCATTCTGTGGTATAAGACTGGAGGTATCAACAGGTATCTGAGAGAGAAAGACGGAGAGCATGAATAGATGTAGAAGTTTATGTATCAACTCTCTTCTAAAGAAGTCAGTGAGAAAGTGGCTGGAAAAGTTTCCATGGAGAAACCTGCAGACATGACCTTCCCAGTGCAGAAGGCTCACAGGCCCCGTGATGAAGCACAGGCCTGCTAACAGGATGCACCGAGGACACACCCACACTTGAACTCATGCCACAACCATGACCTTAATATAATCGTGAGGAAACACCATACAGCTCCAAATTAAGAAATATCCTGCAAAACGACAGGTGTACACACTCTAAAAACACCCAGATCATGACAGCACCAAGGAATAGCTCCAGAGGAAAGGAGACTAGAGAGGCCTGCTGAGTAGGTAACAGTACAGGACTTGGATAGGTTAGATTGCGGCCCCATTAAAATTCATGCATTAAAGCCTAACCCCGAGTCCCTTAGAATGTGGCTGTATCTAGAAACAGGGCCTTTAAAGAGGTGACTAAGGTAAAAGGAGATTTCAAGTGTGGGTCCTAATCTGACTAGTGTCTTCCTAAGAAGAGCCTGGGACACAGGCATGTACACTGAGACAGCAGAAACCACGTGAGGACACAGTGAGAAGGCGGGCATCTGCAAACCAAGGAAAGAGGCTCCAGGAGAAACATATGTTCAGCCTCCAAAACTGTGAGAAAATAACTTCCTGTTGTTTAAGCCACCCAGTCTGTGATGTTTATACAGCAGCCCTAGCCAGTTAATACAGTACCAATGTTAATTTCTTGATTTTTAAATTATGCAGTGGAAAAACAAGATAATGTCCTTGTTTTCAGAAAATACAAACTGAACCATTTAGGAGTTATGAGATATTATGTCTGAAACATACTTTCATACAGATCTGAGAAAGTATCTATGTAAGAGAGAAAGAGACAAAGCATATCAAAGCAAAAATGGCAAATATATTAAAATTTGGGAAACATGGATAAAAGTATAAAAGAACACTTTACATTATTTTTGCAACTTTTGCTTTTGTCTGAAATTATTTCAAAATCAAAAGTATGAAAAAATTATGCCTAGCTTCATTCTAACAATAAGAAAAATTCATGAACAGCTATAGCAACTATTATTAACCAAATAAGCCATAGGTATCTAAGAAAAAAGTTTTCAATAATATTGTTGCTTTTTTTTTTTGGTATTTATCAAAATGTTATAATAGCTATGTCATTTTGATCAAATATATGCTAATAATATATAATACCACCATAATCTAAAATGAATTTTTAACACATTATACATTTTTTTGAAAACTATCTTAGAGTAATTAATAAATAAAATATATTCAACTTTTTTTGATTAACAAATACATATTCAGAGAGGAAACATAATGGTAAATTTTCCCATCCTAAGACCTTGCTATTGTGTTTTTTAATATATTATAATGTATATTAAGCTTCTATAGTACTTAAATTCCATTGGCTCCATGTAAAAATGATGCAACAGTCAATATTCAGAATAAACTAGAAATTACAATCTTTGTGACTTTTAAACTAAATAAGACAAGCATAAGCTGTCAACGTTATTTATGAGATACGTAGATACTAAAAATGTTTGAAGCAAAAGTGTTGGACGGCATTCCCAGTTTATTTCTGAGGATCTGTGTGACAGTAACTGTCCCCCAAAAGGGCACCAGGTACGTGAGAGGAGAGAGGACAAGCACTTTTACTAAACGACACAAACGGAATTTAAAACAGTCACCCTCAGTCACCAGAATGTACGTTTTCACAATGTTTGTCCCCAGTTATGCCTCAGCTGTTCCTACAGTTACATGGTTACTCCTGCGGATTCCAATCCTACTCCCAAAAAAGCAATTTAATGGATTAAGGGGGCAGCTCCCATTTATGTTGATTGAGCAGTATGAAAAGGTTACCATATTAAAATTTTCCCAAACTTCAAAATTCTAGTAATATCATTAAACAATTACTAGAGTTTACAGAATACTAAATGTTCAATTCATTTAAAATATAATAATGTAAAAGAAAGACCGTGAATTCCACAATTTTAAAGTGAGACTTGACAACCCACACTGAACTTCATTTAACTCTTCAGTGAACATGGTACAACTTTTCATGAGGACTAATGAGTTAACACCTAGAATGCATCTGACATGGACAACCTGGTGCCTCAATTTTTGTCACAAACAGAACTTTCCTAGTGGGTGTCAAAACATGAGCTATGACTATATTTTTGTGTAAGGATCTCAAATGCAATGCATTTGACAAACAGTCAAGGCTTAGGTAGCATCTTCTTTATTCATTTCAGTAGATATCATTAAATATAAGCCTAATGCTTAGACATTTTACCTTTACATTAACTTCATTTTTCTTTTTTTAATTATACTGTAAGTCGTGGGATACATGTACAGAACGTGCAGGTCTGTTACATAGGTATATACAGGCCATGGTTGTTTGTTTGCTGCACCCAACAATCCATCATCTACATTAGATATTTCTCCTAATGCTATCCCTCTCCTAGCCACTCACCTCCATACATGCCCCTGTGTGTGATGTTCCCCTCCCTGTGTCCATGTGTTCTCATTGTTTATCTTCCACTTATGAGTGAGAACATACAGTGTTTGGTTTTCTGTTCCTGTGTCAGTTTACTGAGAATGATGGTTTACAGCTTCATCTATGTCCCTGCAAAGGACATGAACTCATACATCTTTATGGCTGCATAGTATTCCATGGTGTATAGGTGCCACAATTTTCTTTATCCAATCTATCTTTGATGGGCATTTGGGTTGGTTCCAAGTGTTTGCTATTGTGAATAGTGCTGCAATAAATATATGTGTGTGTGTTTTTATAGTA
The DNA here is from genome assembly GCA_004027715.1 of Plecturocebus donacophilus. NCBI lineage: Eukaryota > Metazoa > Chordata > Mammalia > Primates > Pitheciidae > Plecturocebus > Plecturocebus donacophilus. Next base: position 5,618 of record PVKP010000296.1, on the reverse strand, counting down.
AAATGATTTATAATCCTTTGGGTATATACCCAGTAATGGGATTGCTGGGTCAAATGGTATTTGTGGTTCTAGAACCTGAGGAATTGCCTCACTGTCTTCCACAATGGTTGAACTAATTTACACTCCCATAAACGGTGTAAAAGTGTTCCTATTTCTCCACATCCTCTCCGGCATCTGCAGTTTCCTGACTTTTTAATGATTGCCATTCTAACTGGCGTGAGATGGTATCTCACTGTAATTTTGATTTGCATTTCTCTAATAACTAGTGATAATGAGCTTTCTCTAAAATGTTTCTTGGCCGCATAAATGTCTTCTTTTGAGAAGTGTCTGTTCATATCCTTTGCCCACTCTTTGATAGTGTTTTTTTCTTGTAAATTTGTTTAAGTTCTTTGTAGATTCTGGATATCAGTCCTTTGTCAGATAGATAGATAGTAAAATTTTTCTCCCATTCTGTAGGTTGCCTGTTCAATCTGATGATAGTTTCTTTTGCTGTGCAGAAGCTCTTTAGTTTGACTATTGTTGCAATTGCTTTTAATGTTTTAGTCATGAAGTCTTTGCACATGTTTATGTCCTGAATGGTATTGCTTAAGTTTTCTTACAGAGTTTTTATGGTTTTAGGTCTTGTCTTTAATCCATTTTAACTTTTGTATAAGGTGTAAGGAAGGAGTCCAGTTTCAGTTTTCTGCATATGGCTAGTCAGTTTTCCAAATACCATTTATTATATAGGGAATCCTTTCTCCATTGCTTGTTTTTGTCAGGTTTGTCAAAGATCAGACTGTTGTAGATGTGCAGCATTATTTCTGAGGCCTCTGCTCTGTTCTATTGGTCTAGATATCTGTTTTGATACCAGTACCATTCTGTTTTGGTTACTGTAGCCTTGTAGTATAGTTTGAAGTCAGGTAGCACAATGTCTTCAGCTTGTTCTCTTTGCTTAGGATTATCTTGGCTCTACAGGCTCTATTTTGGTTCCATATGAAATTTAAAGTAGTGTTCTCTCATTCTGTGAAGAAAGTCATTGGTAGCTTGATGGGGATAGCGTTGAATCTACAAATTACTTTGGGCAGTATGGCCATTTTCACAATATTGATTCTTCCTATCCATGAGCCTGGAATGTTTTTGCCTTTGTTTGTGTCCTCTCTTATTTCCTTGAGCAGTGGTTTGCAGTTCTTCCTGAAGAGGTCCTTCATGTCCCTTATTAGTTGTATTCCTTGTTATTTTATTCTCTTTGTAGCAATTGTGAGTGGGAGTTCACTCATGATTTGGCTCTCTATTATTCGTGTATAGGAATGCTTGTGATTTTTGCACATTGATTTTGTATCCTGAGACTTTGCAAAAGTTGCTTATCAGCTTAAGGAGATGTGAAGCTGAGACAACGGGGTTTTCTAAATATACAATCATGTCCTCTGCAAACAGAGAAAATTTGACTTCCTCTCTTTCTATTTGAATACCTTTTATTTCTTTCTCTTGCCTGATTGCTCTGGCCAGCACTTCCAATAATATGTTGAATAGGAGTGGTGAGAAAGGGCATCCTTTTCTTGAGCCAGTTTTCAAAGGGAATGCGTCCAGCTTTTGCCCATTAGTATTATATTGGTTGTGGGTTTGTCATAAATAGCTCTTATTACTTTGAGATACACTCCATCAATACCTGGTTTATTGAGAGATTTTAGCATGAAGGGGTGCTGAATGTTATCAAAGGCCTTTTCTGTATCTATTGAGATAATCAAGTGATTTTTGTCAATGGTTCTGTTTATATGATGGATTACATTTATTGACTTGCAATGTTGAACCATCCTTGCATCCCAGGGATGAAGCTGACTTGATCATGTTGTATAAGCTTTTTGATGTGCTGCTGGTTTTGATTTTTCAGTATTTTATTTAGGATTTTTGCACTGAAGTTCATTAGAAATATTGGCCTGAACATTTTTGTTGTTGTTTTGCCTCTGCCAGGTTTTGGTATCAGGCTGATGCTGGCCTCATAAAATGAGTTAGGGATGAGTCCCTCTTTTTCTATTGTTTGAAATAGTTTCAGAAGGAATGGTACCAGTTCTTCTTTGTACCTACCTCTGGTAGAATTCGGCTGTGAATCCCTCTGGTCCTGGGCTTTTTTTGGTTGGTAGGTTATTAATTACTGTCTCAATTTCAGAACTTGTTACTGGTCTATTCAGGGATTCACATTCTTCCTGGTTTACTCTTGGATGGTGTATGTGTCTGGGGATTTAGCCTAGATTTCCTAGTTTATTTGCATAAAAGTGTTTATAGTATTCTCAGATGGTAGTTTGTATTTCTCTGGGATTGGTGGTGATATTCCCTTTATCATTTTTTATTGTGTCTATTTGATTCTTTCTTTTCTTCTTTGTCAGTCTGACCAGTGATCTATTTTGTTAATCATTTCAAAAAATCAGCTCCTGGATTCACTGATTTTTTTTTTAAGGGTTTTCATGTCTCTATCTCCTTCAGTTCTGCTCTGATCTTAGTTATTTCTTGTCTTCTGCTAGCTTCTGAAATTCTTTCCTCTTGCTTCTCTAGTTCTTTTAATTATGATGTTAGGGTGTTGATTTTAGATGTTTCCCACTTTCTCCTGTGGGCATTTAGTGCTACAAATTTCTCTCTAAACATTGTTTTAGTTGTGTCCCAGAGATTCCAGTACATTGTGTCTTTGTTCTCATTGGTTTCAAAGAACTTATTTATTTCTGCCTTAATTTCGTTATTTGCCCAGTAGTCATTCAGGAGCAGGTTGCTTTCCATGTAGTTGTGTAGTTTTGAGTGAGTTTTCTAATCCTGAGTTCTAATTTGATTGCACTGTGGTCTGAGAGACTGTTATTATTTCTATTCTTTTGCATTTGCTGAGGAGTGTTTTACTTACAATTATGTGGTCAATTTTAGAAATGTGTGATGTGGTGCTGAGAATAATATATATTCTGTTGATTTGGGGTGGTGAGTTCTGTAGATGTCTTCTATTAGGTTCACTTGGTCTAGAGCTGAGTTCAAGTCCTGAATATCCTTGTTAATTTTCTGTCTCACTGATCTGTCTAATATTGACAGTGAGATGTTAAAAGTCTCCCACTATTATTGTGTGGGAGTCTAAGTCTCTTTGCAGATTTTTAAAAACTTGCTTTATGAATATGGGTGCTCCTGTATTGGGTGCAAATATATTTAGGATAGTTAGCTCTTCTTGTTGAGTTGATCCCTTTACCATTGTGTAATACTCTTCTTTGTATTTTTTGAATTTTGTTAATTTAATGTCTGTTTTACCACATCACAGACTAGGATTGCAATCACTGCTTTTTTTTTTTTTTTTTTTTTTTGCTTTCCATTTGCTTGGTAAATGTTCCTCCACCCCTTTATTTTGAACCTATGTGTGTCTTTGCATGTGACATGGATCCATGGGTCTACTAAATACAGCACACTGATGGATCTTGACTCTTTATCCAATTTGCTAGTCTGTGTCTTTTAATTGGGGCATTTAGCCCATTTACCTTTAAGATTAATATTGTTTTGTGTGAATTTGATCCTGTCATTATGATGTTAGTTGGTTATTTTGCCCATTAGTTGATGCAGTTTTTCATAGTGTCAATCGTCTTTACAATTTGGTGTGTTTTTCCAGTGGCTGGTATCAGTTTTCCCTTCCATATTTAGTGCTTTCTTCAGGACCTCTTGTAAGGCAAGCCTGGTGGTGACAAAATCTCTCAGCATTTGCTGGTCTGTAAAGGATTTTATTTCTCCTTCACTTATGAAGTTTAGCTTGGCTAGATATGAAATTCTGGGTTGAAAATTCTTTTATTTAAGAATGCTGAATATTGGCCTCCACTCTCCTCTGGCTTGTAACAGGGTTTCTGCAGAGAGATCCACTGTTAGTCTGATGGGCTTCCCTTTGTGGGTAACCTGACCTTTCTCTCTGGTTGCCCTTAACGTTTTTTGCTCTTCTCAAGGAGTATCTTTGTGGTGTTCTCTGTATTTCCTGAATTTGAATGTTGGCCTATCTTACTAAGTTGGGGAAGTTCTCCCAGATAATATCCTGAAGAATGTTTTCCAACTTGGTTTCATTCTCCCTGTAACTCTGAGGTACACCAATCAAACCCAGGTTCAGTCTTTTCACATAGTTTCACATTTTTTGGTGGCTTTTTTCATTCCTTTTTATCTAATCTTGTTTTCATGTTTTATTTCACTAAGTTGATCTTCACTTTCTGACATTCTGTCTTCCCTTGAGTGATTTGCCTATTGATACTTGTGTATGCTTCATGAAATTATCATGCTGTGTTTTTCACCTTCATCAGGTCATTTATGTTCTTCTCTAAATGGGTTATTCTAGTTTGCAATTCCTCTAACCTTTCTTCAAGGTTCTTAGCTTCCTTGCATTGGGTTAGAACATGCTTCTTTAGCTTGCACAAATTTGTTATTACCTACCTTCTGAAAACTACTTCTGTCAATTCGTCAAACTCATTCTCCGTCCAGTTTTGTTCCGTTGGTGGCAAGGAGTTGTGATCCTTTGGAGGAGAAGAGGTATTCTGGTTTTTGGAATTTTCAGCCTTTTTGCACCGGTTTTTCCCTATCTTTGTGGATGTATATAGCTTTGGTCTTTGATGTTTAGATGGGGTTTTTGTGTGGGTGATGTCCTTTTTGTTGATGTTGATGGTATTCCTTTCTGTTAATTAATAGGCCCTTCTGCTGCAAGTCTGCTGGAGTTTGCTGTAGGTCCACTCCAGACCTTATTTGCTTGGGTATCACCAACAGAGGCTGCAGAACAGCAACCACTGCTGCCTGTTCCTTCCTCTGGAAGCTTCATCCCAGAGGGGGATCTGCCAGATGCCACCTGGAGCTGTCTTGTATGAGGTGTCTGTCGAATACTGCTGGGAAGTTTCTCCCAGTCTGGAGGCACAGGGGTCAGGGACCCACTTGAGGAGGCAGTCTGTCTCTTAGCTGAGCTCCAGTGCTGTGCTGTTCTCTTTCTGCCGGCAGGCAGGAACGTTTAAGTCTGTTGAAGCTGTGCCCACAACCGCCCCTTCCCCCAGGCACTCTGTCCCAGGGGATGGGATTTTGATCTAAAAGCCCCTGACTGAGGTTGCTGCCTTTCTTTCAGAGATACCCTGCCCAGAAAGGAGGAATCTAGAGAGGCTTTCTGGCACAGTGGTGGGCTCTGCCCAGTCCTAACTTCCCTGCATCTTTGTTTACACTGTGAGGGTAGAACTGCCTACTGAAGCCTCAGTGATGGCAGACGCCCCTCCCCCCACCAAGCTCAGGTGTCTCAGATCAACTTCAGACTGCTGTGCTGGCAGAGAAGATTTCAAGTCAGGGATTTTAGCTTCCTGGGCTCCATGGGGGTTAGATCCACTGAGCTAGACAACTTGGCTCCCTGCCTTCGGCCCCCTTTTCAGGGGAGTGAGCGGTTCTGTGTTGCTGGCATTCCAGGTGCCACTGGAGTATGCAAAAAAACTCCTGCAGCTAGCTCAGTGTCTGCCCAAATGGCTGCCCAGTTTTATGCTTGAAACCCAGGGCCCTGGTGCTGTAGGTACCTGAGGGAATCTCCTGGTCTGTGGGTTGAGAAGATGGTGGGAAAAGCATAGCATCTAGGCTGGAATGCACTGGTCCTCGTGGTACAGTCTCTCACAGCTCCCCTTGGC